>JANHFK010003028.1:200977-222313 GCA_036250565.1 Sibynophis collaris | reverse complement strand
AATAAGCTGACTTTGTATAAATATACAAAAGTATGAAGGCTATTGCTTAGCACATTGTAAGCCGCCCTTAGTCTTCGGAGAAGGGCGGCATATAAGTCAAATTAAAATAAAATAAAAAAATAAAAAAAACATTTATATATATACCTTTATATTTATAAATATGTATAAAATAAGGACAAGGAATACAAAGTTGGTTTATTTAATCAAGGTAAAATATATGTCTTCTTATCTGTGACTACCATTATTGGATTTTTACTGATTAGGACTGAATGACATTGTTTAAGGTCTTGTTTCTAGAAGAGATGAGGTATGGGGAAAAGAGTTTATTTTATATTTTAACACAAAATACGTTGTAATGATATGTATATATACTCTCTAACAATGAGGAAACACATGACAATTTTAGAATAAGGGAACAATGTGAAAGCAATCCTACAGAGAGTTTAGTGACATGAACAGGTGATACAAGGCAATATTCTGCAAATGTAAACTGCTACAGTTCTCAGATGACAATTTATCACCATTGTAAGTATGAACATGCAACAGCAATCTCTGATCCATCATTTTGTAATAGCCAGCATAATCCTTTTTTAAAATAAATATTTTGGGACATAACTGCCAATAGTTGTATAAGCACATGCAAGATGACAATGAACAGCGCACGCTCATTCAAGCATAAAAATAAACAGGCTAGTAGCAATAGATACCTTAGCAACAGAATTTGTTCTTTAGGTCTAAGTATTACAGGTCTCTGTCCTTGTTATAAAATTTCTTGGAAAATGAATTTGTTTCAGAGGATAATCTTAAAATTCTGGTTAAAAGTGATATATTCTGATAATTGTATAATAAGGTCAGAGTGCTTGACATTGATGAAAGAATGGATATGTTTCTTCATGCATGCCTTCATCCTTCCATCTGAAGAAGCAGCACAGAAAAGCAGAAAGCTTGGAATGGGATGCATCCTCAAATGCAGGACATGGAGACTGAGATTCATCTCACCTGGACTTGTATGAAAGGTTTCACTTGAGAAGACAGACTCATTGCTTTTGAGAAAAACCCGCACTATATACTTCTCACCAGGAATCAGATCACTCAGCTCCAGAAAACCTTTAGCAGGGGAAGATTTCACTGTTTTGTTACCTGGGAAACAGAAATCTCATATCAAAGGTAGCTAAAAAGAAAAGAAGAGATTATTGTGTGGTCAAGCATCAAGTTGGGCTATGATGATAATTGCTGGCTGACTAACATATTTCAGTAAGAAGAACATCCAGAGTTTGAGACTCCACCCAATTCAAAGTTCAAGAGTTTGTTTACAAGAGTTTTATAAACCAGCTTACACCACTGGCAGAATCGATTTTCTAGATACCATTTCACTAATTTAAGCACCAGCTTCAGCATCTATCAGATACAATTAGACAAGAGATTCTTATACAAATGGTTCTGTGATTGCAACCAAATCCAGAAAAATCATTTTGTTTCAAACCAAAATGAAACAAAAACAAAATGTTTATCTGGAAAAAAAAGCCTATTTTCACACAGATTCTGAGAAATTTCTCATCTGGATAGGAAGGCATTGCCGTCTGCCACTTCCAAGTATTAAATAATATTCACAAACCTTCCTCTGAGAATACTTTCATAGTGGCTTAATGTGTTGTTTTTAAATTTATCTACAGTTTTGGAAAGGTTAAGGGAAAACATAATGTACCTACTCTTATTAAAACCATATAGAGGAATTAGAATATGAAATCCATGTCTAAATAGTTAGACATGGATCTGTAAAGGCTTAAATCCTGGAAAATTTGGGCTTATAAAGACAGGATATGTGTATATGTTTATGACTGCAGTTCTTAAAGTGTTTCTGAGCAGCAAATTTCCATAAATATATTTATAACTGCAGTACAAATTAAAAAGTATTCCAGAGAAAGGAAGACAACTTTTCTATTGGCCCTATAGTAATCATCTGAATGGTATGCACAGAGATATTTCAAACTCTGCACAAGACATTGAACAAATCTCTTCAACATTACATCAAATATTTTATAGTCAGTCATATTAGGTGCAGTTATTAGGGTTATATATTCAATAAATTCTGTGGATAATATTTTTTTTGAACCACCACAATGTGCTTTGGCCCATTAGCCTAAAGTCATCAACAAATACAGAATCGTAAAAATTAATTGAAATAAAACTCTAAGAGAAAACAAGAGCTACAGCGCATTAAGTACTCTGCAACATTCCCACGAGCCCAATGCTTACTGTTGCTATACTCAACCACAAATTCAGTGTCAGCATCAAATGTGTGGTTCCAGGTGATGTTTGCCCAGTTATTGTTAGATGAAATTTTTACATTCCAGATGGGCGGCAGCTTTCCAACACCAGCTGGTGAACAGGTTAGAACAGAAGTTAGTAAACTAGATAATATAGAAACAATGTGTTCCAACTTAAGTGAAGGTTCTGGATTCATTAGCAATTTCTCACATAGGTAACGTGAAAAAAAAATGTCTATCCTTTCTTTGACCGTTAATCTATTGCCTACAGACTAGTAGTTTGGAAATGGTGTTTCATTGAAGTAACATAGTCACACTCTTTGCTCTGCTCTGTATGCATCATTACTAGTGTAGAACACCAAGAATAGGTCCTCTCTTCCTTACAGTGTAATGCAGACAATAATATTATTCATCCCTGCTTACCAGGGGCCTTTCTAACTTTCATAGGAGGTTTACTTTGTGCAATTCCATTTTCTATTTCACCCATATATTTTTGCTCCAGGTTTGCCTCTTTTTTTGTCTGCCCTAAGAACGCAATAAAACCTAATAATGTCCCAATGACCCATATTTTAGGAATCCACTGTTTTTTGATTTACAGTAAGCTAAATTTGTAAGCTATTTTTGCTACCTTCTGCTGGCTCCTACAGCTACTCCAAAGTAGGACAGATGTGCTTATGTAATTAAGTTCCCAAGCTGAAGGTATTTATGGAGCATCTTTTTTCAGAAACAAAAGTCCTAGGGATGGGTTTTTGGGAGGGAGAGGCAGAGTCTCCCCTTTTTTGAGAAGCACAGAACAGAAGTGTGTGAGACACTATTATGCGAATAAGCCTTAATTTACTTAACTACTAAAGAAGGATCTCAAAACAATTTAGCAATTTAAGATTCATCACAAGAGACTGAGACTCTTAGTGCAGTTTTATTATTTTAAAAGCATTGTTTGCATTTGGAAACCTAGATGAAACTTTTGACAGTGAAGCACTAACTTCTAATGAAAGCTAACTTGTTCTCTGCATGCTAGAATTCTTTTCAAATAAATGGACTGCTGATGCTGAACACTTTAATGGCTTGGCGGTAGCAGTTCCTGATAGTGTGTTTAAGTAGATTTATGAAACACAAATATATTCGGCTTCAACATTGCATCAAACCAAATAAAAGTTCAGTGCATTTTAAAATATATCAGCTCTCTGATTTAATGTCTATCAAATCTAGAGAGAAAACTTTTTTGTTAGTATTCTGCACAGGACGCATTGATAATCCTTTGTCCTTTGTTGATTTTATGATAAATTTAGCTGGCTTGGCAATTTTAGCTCAGAAACACAGGCTGTTGCTTTAGGCTGCTTTTCTATCAGTATTTACCTGGATGATGTTAATATAAATATTAATTCAGTTTGAATTACTTCTAGATAGATATGCATATGATTATAAGCTTTTTGTATAAAGTGAATTATTACAATCCCTCTTTTTAATAGCAGCACATTTTTAAGCAGTAAATGCAGCCACTATGTAATGTGACTTAGAGCATTTTCCTGTCAACTATATATATTTAATCTTCACGATAATATATTTCTGTTCCCAATAGAAGTGTTATTTTGAAATGTCTATATACTGCTACCTTGTTCTAGTCATTATCACCACATATTCATTCATATAATACGTAGTTTTGAGCATCAGCTAAGAACTCTTTATATTGATGAAAGCCAGGCATTATGTTGAGTAAACATGGCTTAGAATACAAGTGAGTATTCCCATTTTTTTTCTGATGAGACTCCAATCCTTACAAGCAGCATTTAATCAAGATTATTAGGGTTTGCTTTAACTTTCATCAGGATTGTAAAATCATTGCTGAGCATGCTATGGCAAATTTTGAGTCAAATAATACCACTGGACTGAGACCATTTTAATCAAGAATCCCAGTTATTTTATTTTAGCAAGGATTGTCTGGATATAATTAATTGTCCATGTCAGGAATTTGTACACAGGCAGCATTCTTTGTTTAGAGCTATTCAATTAAATAGTTCTTTGCTTTGAAACTAATTCTGCACTGAATAATATTTTCCCTCCTTAAGAGCATGTCTGAATGGGAAAAATCTATCTACAAAAATATTCTTGCATAAAATGGGAATGTCTTATGATTAAACTTAGAGGTTGCAGACTTTTTTCAGCTAAAATATTTTAATCTTTATTCCCAAACCAAGGGAATGTCAGAAAAAATAAGTAAAAAGTCCTGAGCCTGTCTTTGTCTATCCATCTATCAATTTGGCTATCAATTAGAATGGGAAAGCAAAACAAAACTGGTCCAAGTTTGCTATGGCAGAATAAATTCTCAAGAGAAAAGGTGCATTAAAATGGGCCAGGTTTGGACAGGGGCTCCGTTGAAAAAAATCCTTCAATAAATTCTTATGAGAAAGGCAATTGGGCAACAGCTTGGAATGCTACTGACTGCTTTATATTTAAGCCCACCTCTTCCATGGGGAGATCCAAGGCAGACTTGCTGTTAATGAATTTGTAAAACTTTAGAATGGAAGACTTTCTGTTACTTTGCTCAGTAGGGATACTGTGTTTTAAATTGGCGTTACAGTCAATTCTGGTTCTATTTCAATTTGATATTGATTCTGGTGATAAATGCTTTGATTCCCCAAATGGTAACAGATCAGAGCTAGAATCTCCAAACTGTATATCTAAACTTAGAAGACTTTGGAATCCATCTTTTTTATAGGGGATTCCTATGCTTTCTTGTATGGACGCTCTTTTGGAAGGTCCTGAAGACCGGGATGGAGCCCATTAAATGATTGGTATGAGTATGTGTTATCGGCCAGGGTGGCGGGATGGGGGTTATTATTTTATTATTTCAATCTCCTGTAAGCCGCCTTGAGTTGCTGTGAGTAGGTGGCATTATAATTTAAAAATAAATAAATATATAAATGCCACTTTGTAAATGAGGAACAGTAAAACAGTAATATAGTTGCACAGCAATCAATTCCAAACCATCCTGACTGAAGTTGCTTAATTATGAACTGTTCCTTGAAGAGATGTCAATAATTGGGATATTTCAGCCTGAGATAATCCTTGGTATGCTATATTGCGAATAAAAAATAATAATCTCATTTTAGTATTCTACCCATTGTAACTATGCATACTCTATTAGAATGCAAATGAACAGAATCTGGCTTTGCGTGATGTCTATAAAGGACATCTTTTGAAAAGGAGAATCCAGATTGTCTATGGCAGGTTAAGAAGTAATGCTGGAGACACAAAAATTTATAGAAATAGCTCCAATACTGTTATGGATAGTCTTTTTAGCATTTGGGATCATTGTGAATCTTTAAAAATAATCCAATGATTAATATGCTGCCAAAAAAAATGACTATGCTTAGAGGAAAATCCTGGTTCTGCTTGATTTAGAAATCATCTACACTTTGATGTTAAGGTGGTATATTAGGCTTAAAGTATATGAAAGACCCTGAAAGGGCTTAGACAGGTAACATAAACAGAAGATGAAAACACAGAAGCTGAGCCCGGTACTTGATACCTATTGTACTAGCAACAAGTGTGGTGATGATTGCTGGCTCTGTAGTGGTTGCAGCTTCTGTGGTGGTAGTTACAGCTTCTGTAGTGGTAGTGATTATAACTTCTGTGGTGGTGGTTACAGCTTCGGTAATGGTGGTTGGGACAGTAGTTTCTGAAATGGTGGTGGCGGCCACAGTTGGAACATCTGTAGTTTGGTGAATGGTTGGAGAGATTAAAACTAGTAGAGGGAAGTGCAAAAAACTGCTTTTAAAAGATACTGTGATTTCAGTTCTTTGGCTTTGCCAATTATTTCTTGAAGGTAAACATGCAGGCATGTGAAGACAAAATGGATCAAGACACTCGTTCACACATACGTACTGCCAAATCTAACTAAAGAATTCTTTTTTTCCTAAGAGAAACAAAGCTTGAATTTCATTCTTTCCTTGGCAGTTTTATAGTAAGATTTCTCCATCCCAGAAAGACAGGACGGTCACTTATGGGAGATGCTTGGAGTGTCTCAGATGAAAGGGCATGCAGAAAATGCTGAGGACAAGCAGAGGGCAAACATGCAAACCCCAAACAGATAGTTCTCATAAACAAGCTATTCATTTTAAATTATCTATTCGTTGATTCAACAGATTGCTCTCTTCGTTGGCTTGAGAGCTTAAAAGTACTCCAGCCTCTGAAGGCAATTAATATACGCAAATCTGGAATGGAAAGAAAGGAATCACAAGGACTGTGGAAGGATAAAGAAAATGTATTTGTGTTGTCTTAATAAAGCAATATGAATAAAGCCAATAACACTTTGATTAGCAAACTTAGGCAAGAAGCTCTAAGGAAACAAAACAATGCAGAACAAGACACTTTCAGTGATGAGAAATTCTAACTTTGTCTTATCATTTTAAGGAAATGAAGATATATGTTCAAATAAGAAAAGTAATAGCGAATCTTTAAGTCGTTTTGCTAAAATAACATTTAAAAATTTCATTTTGCAATAAAACAGCCAGTTACTGCAAATTCGTGAAGTAGTCCTCTTGGAAACATATTTATCTTTTTACATTCTTCATTAATTAGGATGATTCTTTTTTAAAATATGCTAGGGATGTTATTTGGATTGTTTTAAGCCTAACAGAAATATTTTGATATTAGTAATGAAACACAAAAGAATCCATACTATCATAATAGCAAAACATTTTTTTAAAAATCATCTTATGTGTGGAAAGAGAAGTCATCTCTCTCTGTGTGATTAATGCATTACCCCATGAGACAAAATGCATTAACAGAAATGATGTAAAATAGATTTGCATAAAAATTGCATATGGCAATGCATATGTATACATGTAAATTTTAAATAATTACCTTATTTATACAGAAATAGACTAGGCATAATGGATGAGAGAGCAGAGTCTGCTTTAGGAATTGCTTACCTAAAGTTGGTAAGCAATTCTAGATCCTTACTTTCCCTTCTTATAAGACATTTATTTTCACTTCTTTTATTTCCCTCTGAAATTTAGATAGCTGTGTAATGAAGGGGTATAATTAAAGAACAACCCTCTGATTGCCAATCAAAGAAAGGATTACATAAATAAACCCATGCTTAACTTGTTCTGGACTCTTGAGAATCTTATTCTTTATAATCTGCTTATAAACAAAGAATTTAGTTAGATCTTTTTGCCAACTGCTAAAAGCTGAATGCATAGCCACCTCAGAAGTTTCTGGAGAAGGTGTTTTTTAAAATTCTGCTGTAGAAATATCTGAAAGGCATATTCTTCAAGTGGACACGAGTTAAATGCACGAGTTCATTTACCTCCTGTCTGGTGTTGGTAAGAATGAGGTTGTCAAAGAGGCAGATCACAAAGGAAAGAGGAAAGATAATTCTGTCTATCAGTGTCAAGGATTTCTGACAAGATTCAACATAGCCTATTATTCAGCCAAGATTTATTATGGGTAATAAAGCAAAATAACAATCAAATGTAGTTCCCTTAAAATATGCCGATATGTCATTCTTCTCTATTGATGGAACAAAGAACAGCTGATAAAAACGAGAGCTTCAATATAAAGAATTCCCCAAAACCACATACCCAAACTTTGTTAATACTATTAATAGAGGCACCAGTTAAGAATTTGTTTTTCTACTCATCCCCAATATACTTTTGGAGGCTAATGTATATTGTTGCGGTCAAAGAAGGGGTAAGACATCCAATAGGGACAGGTGAAAATAGAGAGGGAATTTGGAGAAATGTCCTTCTGTTTTACAGATGTGTTTATGAAGTTTTAGTAGAACTGGGTTTCAATCAGTAGCTATGCTATATTCTTATACATGTGGAAGATTAGTTTATGCTTCAAGGACTAAGAAGTTGTGAAGAAATGGAAACATGTCACAATTCTGCTACATCTTTTTCGAAACCTCTGGGTGTTGCCATTTATTTGGCAGGAAGCATTTTGTGCTAAATGGCCCATTGGTAGGATAAATCTTAGTCTGTTAAAGTGGTAGAAATTGGCCCTCAGCAGCCAAGTCTCAATTAAATAGGCAATTAGATTTAGAAACTCTTAAGAAAACAGTATTTGATCCAATTTGTTATGGACCAAGCACAGAAAAATTAAATTAACCCAAGATACCTTGAACTGTGGAACTACAGAATTCTATAGTGGATAAGCTTAGTCCCAGCAGTGGATTTTGAAAGGTAGGAAAGGGTGTTGTGAATCTTTTTCCTAAGTATTAGAGTAACAGGAAACACGTAATACAAAATTTTTCATACTTAGCAAATTATTTCATACTTCTAAATTATTTAATTCATGAGAAATTTCCATGTCTTTTCCTTAAAAATAATTAAATTGAATTATTCCATTCCTGTATACAGTAATATGAAAAGGATTATACTTTTTACTATTATAAGCACAAGAAAAGGCACAGCTTGCTTTAGATATAATTAAAATGTCAATATGAGAATTCCACATCATTGTGTTAATGCTTTTTCCTTATGCATATTTAAGACTATGGCAACATGAGCAAAGAATAGCATTTAAGACTGGACTTTTGCTCCCAGTCTACTCAAATGAGAAGCTCAATCCTGAAGGGTATGAATGAGGAGCAAAACTATGCTTTTGGCTAATAAGATTGTAAATAAGACATTTTTAGTCTGCTACTGGTGAAAATAAATCAGCCCAAGCTAAATAAAATGCTAAGAGTACAATATGAAAACATGTACCTCTGGGTATGACTATTCTTGATAATTTGGCTCTACTGCTTTTTGAATACTGATAGAAGAGAATATTTGTAGCTGAGGGTTGAAATGTGGGGTCTTGGTGGTCTCTGAGCTTGGCTGTTTTTTTGCAGACATTTCATTACCAAATTAGGGGAACAACATCAGTGCTAGCATGGCCTTCTGAATAAAACGCCCATGGATATCTATGATTATTTGAAAACAATTGGGCTTCTTCCTCCCAAAGTTCTTGATTTTTTTAAAAATGACAATTTAATACTTAAAAAAGCTTTCCTAATCTGATGCTTTAGAAATTTTAGAGTTCAACAAAATCTCCAACTAACATGAACATTTCTCACACACTGGAGTGAGGAAAGCTGACGTATTTAATTAATCCTCCTGGTGATCCATAGTAATGCGATATCATGGGATTCTGTTAGCTTACCCCAAAATCATACAATGGCAAAATTAAAATATCAAACTTCAAAATAAAAACAACTTTAAACTCTACTCATTGTTGAAGAAATCCTGGTTTGATCAAGCAGACTCTGTCCTTGAACTAAATCTTTCCTTCCATTTTGTATCCAAAGATATATCCAAAGAATACGAAGGCAGTTACTTTCACTATATGAAAGGGAATAAATGCTAACATGCAAACTATTGGAAGGGTTCAGCTGCAATCAGTATCTGTGCACGGCAGTCTTTAAAACTCCAAAAGGTGCACAGACCGGATTTCAGCTGAACCCTTCCAATAAATTCAATTCCCACATTCTCTCTTCAAAAGAGAGAAATCCTCTCATTTTCAGTCCTATGGTATAATTTTAATTGTCAACTGAAGAACTTTTATGTAAGACAAGATATTCCATTTCTTCAAAATTCAATACACGCATTTATCTCAAATGCGAGTTGCAGATAATATAAAGAATCAAATTTTAAGAAGATATTCTTTTACAACAATTGTGATGTAATTAGTTATGTTGTCATCATAAGCTATAATAAAGTGCATGTGATTGTACTTAGGTTCCCCCCCTTGTATCTTATGTCAGCTAGCTTTTGATTTCTTCAAATTCCACAAAAATCATTCTGACACAGAGAATGGGTGGGGTGAGCAGGAAGAGAGGAAGAGATACATACAGAAAGAAAAATGATTGCAGAATTAAACTGAAAAAGTACACATTCTCTTTAGTTATTATGAAAAATGAGGCTTTGGGTGACTTAATTAAAGGCATTTGACGTAATCCTAAAAATCAGTTGAACTGCAAATGGTTTCCTAACCGCTGAAGAACCAAAAAGTAGCCTGTCCCCTTTGAAGTGAGCAAAAATAGGTTCACAAAAATGAAGTTAGATGAAAGTCCATAACAAAGATGAACGCTACATTATAAGTGAAAAAAAGGGGAATAAAAACTGATGTGGACCTTAATTTAAAATTACAACAGAATGAACATTTTCTCAGATCCTCAACTGATATATATTGGATTACTGCTCTCACAATTTCTAGACCTAGTGGCCCCCAACCTTTTGAACACGAGGGACTGGTTCCATGGAGAGAGGTTTTTCCGTGGAGCAGAGGGGGCGTGGTTTCATGTGCTGCCTGTATTCTGCAGATGGAGCTCTGCTTGTTTGCGCGGCCCAGTTTCTGGCATGCCACAGACCGGTGCTGGTCCATGGACTGGGGATTGGGGACCTTTGCTCTAACCAGCACATGATTTCAAATGGGAGCAGTAATTCAAGACATCTGGAAAGCATATTAGAATGAGAAAGGCTGAAGTTTTGTTTCTCTAATAAAATAAAATTTCAAGGGTGCAAGTGCAACTATCAATTGTGATGTGATTTTGTGTCACTTATTGGGCATAAAAATGGCCAGCAAAATGTGCATTTATTTTATGCATAAAAGGGGAGGTCTTAAAATTTTGGGAAGGCTCTTCACAGTTTCCATTACTCATGGATTACTTTGAGCCTTGCATTCTCATATGGTAACAATTAACCTTTTCAATGAAAGGTTAATTCTTCAACAATTCTTTCAATGAACACCAACTTTTTTTGTTTCATTTATTACAGGGATGCTATTCATAATGTAGATAAACAATGTCACACAACTTTTAATTAAAATATATAAATATAACTATAAATAAAGCAATGTATATAAGATCAGGTTTAATATATATAAAACTTTTAGTAATAATTGAACAAAAGAATCCTCATATATTTTTAATAGCTCCTGTTAAATAAATCCATGTTACTGGGATTAGATGGATAGAAAATGTAAGAACCTCAAGCAACACTAGGTAAATCCAGAGAAAATGCATTACGTGTCCTAAGACTGCAATCTGAAGAACCCAAGTGCACATGCTTTATACAGCATGAGTGAAATTCAAGTAGAAGCATTTCAGATTCCTTTTTGACAGATGTGTAAGTGGCAAGAACAGGACTGCTTTAAAGCTAATTGGTTTCTGCCAAAATTTCACAAGGCAATAACCTATATTGTTAGATGTATTTTGAAAGAGTCCTCTACAATTCTCATTAGAAAATAATATGATTCTATCTGTCCATATGAGGAAGCACTTTAAGACCAATGTTCAGAAGTAATTTAACACATGCTTGGAATAAACAAGTCCAACTCTTATTCCATAAGATATTCCTACCTTCTTGAATTTTGAACTTTAATCACCATAACTAACTTAAAGCATGCCCTCACAACATAGATTACTTAACATGGAATTATGTCTTCAAATAATAAATTGGTATTAATCATTATGATTTAACTTAAAAGTTAAATTAAACCAGAAACACTTTTTCCCAAAGCTTTGATATAGGCATTGCCAAATTTCAATATCTGTTGGACACATTTAGAATGTTGATGAAGCTTCACGGACAGCATCACCAAACGACGTTACAAAACACGACAATTTTTATATGTTACTTGAAGAAAATTATATAAACCACACTGCAGATTTGGCAGAATTGAGAATTTTAGGCCTTGTGACAAAAGATTAGATCAGCAGAAGCAGCAACCCCCTGCTGTGGAAAAAGCAAAGTAAAGAATAAGCTAAAGGTCCAGATGGAGGTCTAGGAAAATAAGAGAAGGGGATCATCACCCTGTGAGTTTGGGATTAATTTTTCCTCTAGAGCTAAAGCTGAATTAAAAATATTCTATTGTTTGCATCTGCATAAATGTATGATAGAAGGAACTCAGCTGTTAAAAGAAAAAAGGACCATATTTTCTTATTTGAAATATATCCCCTTAATGAGCATGCACTCCAGGCTTAAAGATAAAGGGATTCTCTGATGAGATACAGAAAACTGTTGAGTATGAGAGACAGACATACTGCAAAGAGTAATGGACACTCAGTAACGTTTGAGTAGTGCTGGCCTACAGTGGCTGGTTCTAAAAGCAAAATCATATGACTCATAAGCCTCCTTGGGTCATAATAAACCTTTAAAAATCACATATGGCAGCAAAGTTTTAAAGAAAGGGAGAGCAGAGTTGTGAGACCCCATGGGCTACATCCACCCCGGTAGTCTTTTGTTCCCCTATTCTGTTCTCTCTATAATTTTAGACAATGTACCTTTCATCAAAGTCTAATAGCAGGAAGAAGTTCAAATTTATAGTTGAGAACTAAACAGCCTTAGCACTAGAGACAAGCTCCACATGCAACATGCAGACCCAAAAGAGCTGGATTTGTTGCTTTCAGACACACTACAGGAGTATGTTTAATGGCTGTGGTGTAAGAGTTCAGCTCAAGCAGGCTGCCACACACAACAGATGTGCTGTTTCTAGTTCATTAGCTAAGAGTAAATGAAATCAAGGGACTCACGACTTTTCCCCAGAGTAAAGGTTTCCATTTAAGTTCTGTCCTTATGACCATTTTGGAGGATGAAAAATAATGTAATAAACATTGTTATTAAGGCAAGTATATAATTTTAAACCAAGTTGTGTTTATAATGAAATGAGAAATAATATGGTTTGCTTTTGCTTTGAGTGAACTTCAGAAAACTTCATTAGTTCAGAAAAACAAAATTAGCTAATATATACTTTTCATTTGGTAATATGGATAATTTTGTTTAAGCAATATAATAGCTAGAAAGGCATAAAAGTTCGTTCAACTCTTCCTCATTTTCAAATCTTCTAAAATGTAATCATATACTTCTAAAAGTCCAGCAGTGCCATGAGCTAAATGAACACGAAACCTTACATACTCATACAATTATTTAATTATTCAAAGAAAATTCTAATGGACTGTTAGATCACAATAATGACTTTCCTAGAGCATGTATACAGAACATACTTTTGAATGGCTCATTTAATATTTTATGAACTCTGATGGAGAGCTAAACCTATTTCCAAGACAGTTTTTTTCCCATTTGGCAATGAGAGGAAATTGAAAAGGAAATAGACCACTAATTTGCTCTAAATCAAACAACTACAAAGAGATGTATCCATGAAACAATTCAGTAAGTGAGATAATAGTGTCAAACTGAATGAACCATAAATGTGAGGACTGAAATATAGTTCTGGTGAAGAACTAGCATCTTAATTTTCTCTCTCTTGATGTCTACTCTTTAATACATTTGATTTACCTCCCATTTCTCCATACAGAGTGAATAACTCTCTTTCTCTCTTTCAATTTGCATTATACCAGCCTTTTAAAAAGACTGATATAATGCAGACTGGAATTTATGTAGCAATATATAATATGTATTTTGCCATTCTATTTCACAGAATCAGCAGATACTACATTTTGGAGAAGAATGCAGTCTTTAAAGATTGCTAGAAGTTGACTTTTCCTTATATAGAGTGACATCTCACAGCACTATCTAACAAACATTTCTACTTTCTTTTTCTTTTCTGGTAAAAGAGGCAGCAATGACCAGTATTCTGGAGTGGCTCTACTACTGTACGTATCAGAGCATTAGCAACTGAGATCTATATATCTGGCAGGTAATTTCTTCCTTTCTAACATTGGTGGGTTCCTACCGGTTCACTCCGGATCTTGCAAACTGGTAGTAGTGGCAGCGGGAGGCTCTGCCCACCCACGTCATCACGGATGCTCTGCATATGCGCAGAAGCACCATGCGCGAATGAAGCGAGTGCCTGCATGCAATCCCGTTGTGAACCGGTAGCGAAGGTAAGTGGAACCTACCCCTGCTTTCAATGGTGAAATCCAATTTTTTTTACTACTGGTTCTGTGGGCGTGGCGTGATGGGCATGGTTTGGCTTGGTGGGCGTGGCATGGTGGGTGTAGCAGGGGAAGGATACTGCAAAATCTCCATTTCAACCCTACTCCAGAGGAAGGATATTGCAAAATCTCCATTCCCACCCCACTCTGGGGCCAGCCAGAGGTGGCATTTGCCGGTTCTCTGAGCTACTCAAAATTTCCGCTACCGGTTCTCCAAACAATAAACCTGTACTTGTTGCTATAAGCCTTAATTCTGGCTTTCACACAAGGCACAGTATGGAAGAAGCATTTTTTATTAGTGACAAAAATATATGTTGTCTGCTCAGGTCCTGACCCTGTTGAAAAAAAGTATACAGCCTGGGGTCCTGGGCTTCATGCAGTCCTCACCCCCATTTCAAAACTCTGCAAGTGAACACTTTTTAGCTGTGATCATACCTAATGTTTGTTTCAATGTTCATTAAATGGGCTCTGGTAGATCACCCAAAAGGGAAATCAATTCTTGACAGGGGGGATGGGGGTGGTGAAGTTTATTGAGGTCTAAACTTGGAGCAGCCATATATTTACCCATAAAAACAAAATAAATCTGAATATAGTGTTTCAGATCTACATTTTTCTCTCCAAGCCACAAATGCTGAAATTAGGCAAACTAGTTTATTTTGACTATTCTTTCCAGTGTGGTATCCTAGATATGAAATGACTGGCAATTCTGGGTCATAATCCCCTACATCTAGAAGAGATTGAATGGGAAAACACTACTTTAGATCACATCAATATTTATAAAGTGGTACATATATCACTGTAATTTTAATAATTTAAATATACAGCCTTATTCTAAGTAAAATATGTTGGCCTGAAGGACATATTTTACAGCATTTTTAAAGAACATTTATCTTGTTCTATCAATTCTATGTCCCAGAACTGTCTGGAATTCTTAATACTTTCCAGTTTTTACTTAACATTATTAAATCTGACCCTCCTATTCTCTACCCTTTTATACAATCTAAATCAAAGTGTTATTTTCTGCAGAGTGTAAGGTCTCCCTTGAATGCAAAAGTAAGCGCATTTAAACTAATTTGCCTGCAAAGTATTTTTTTAAAAAAAATATATAATTGAATTTATTCCTTTTTTTCTGAAAAAAAGAATAAAGAAATAATGGTTCTCTTTCTACCAAGAGGCGGGAGAAGGGGACAATGCATTTCATAAAAGCAATAAAAATCATGAAGAAACTGAAAAGTCTTGAAATAAAGGATAAGTAAACCTTTTTAAAAAAAAGTTCAAGATTTTTAATGTTACTCAAGGGGTTGCAGAGAAACTGTAGAAATGAATAAAGCTGGTATAAAATTCCCACCATAGGAAGCAAAAAAATAACTTGAATGCTAGAAATCTGGGTGCCCAGAGTTTGAAATTAGTACCAAGGGGAGTGTGAAGGTAAATAAGAAGAAAAGGAGAGAAGATGATGAGATAAAAGAGAGTGATATTAGGGGGCATTTTCTGAAGGAGGCTACCGGAAGAAGCGAGAAGAAAAACCAAAACTTAGAATAGGAAGGGATGTGACAAGTGCAGAGTTGTGAACACCTGGAGGTAAGAAAAACAGAAGTGTAGTTAGTATGTGTTCTAGATAGAAAAAAGAATGACAATTAGATTACTTGGGAGGAAAAGGTAAAGGGAGAATGCACAAAGCTGTACTTCACTGTTATGTGTTCTTCTGATGTGAATAGGTAGACTAGCTTAGCCTGTAAAGGGAATTATCCAGTATGTCAGCTATAGAGAGTACTGAACCTCAGAAAGCAAGGATAACCCAGTTAGGAAGGAGCCAGACTGGGACTGGTAATGTCAAGGAGCTGACTGGATTTGGAGGAATTAGCAATGCAATCCGAGAGAGCTCAAGTTGTCAGAAGTGAGATTTCTTGTAATCTGAAGAAAGGTGAAGGAGATACTGAGCAAGCTTCAGGGCACCGAGATTACAGTCCATTGAATTCAATAGTTATGATAAATCTGGTTGTTTTTTGCATAGTTATTTTTAATGCAAGTAGTAAAGTGGCATTGCTTGCTTTTAATTTTGGCTCCATGAAAATACCAAAGTATAAATTTGTTTCATAGCTACAAGCTGACCTTGAGTTTTATTTGATCTTGGGAAAAGGAGGAGACAAGTCCCTTAAGCGTACTTTAAGAGAGTTTAGGACAGTAGCAAGCTTGGATAAAGGGTTTGGGATATGTATGAGATAAAACACTGACAGGAACTTGACTCCTGGGTGTTTTCCTTGGGGACAAAACAAGGCTACCCAAAAAGAACCAACGTAACTTAGTTGCATACATAAAACTCCAGCTGGGATAAAGCAAATCTAGCTAAGGGAAACATTAAATTAGTCAGAAACAGCAAAGGGTTGAATTCAAGAAATAGTAGGATTGTTCAGTCGTAAGATAGTTATCCAGCATAAGTGATGAGAATTAGAAGCTCTGCTATTAAACTTCTCCCAAGAAAAACACCTGCCAGGCAACACAGACTCAAAAGGAGAGCATCTACCTCTCTGTAGAAAGGTAAGAAGAAAGCAGACCATGAGATAATAAGTTCCCAAACTCTATGATTGACTCAGCAGATGCAAACTAACTCTTTTCTAGTTGCAAACATGAACTAAGTCTTAGGATAGACTTCCATAATATGCTGTCTGTATGACATTTTGGGTTACAGAAATAGAATTTCCATCCATATCCAAGTTGGCCGTGCTGGCATAGAATTTGGGAGATTGTAGCCCAGCAAATTTGGATATCAGGTTGGAAAAAGGTTCCTTAGATGGCAAGATGTTGCCTGAATTTATATACAAGGTAAGAGTATGGAGGCATTTCAGGAATTTTGTGGCTAGACTACTTTCGCAGGATTTTATGGATGTTCTGAAGTTCATTAGGTCCACAAGATATATCCTAGAATAAATAGGATGAAATGAACAGGAAAAATAAAAAAAAAGTTTAAATAAATACCAAAGTCAATAAAATGACTGAATGTTGTGTTGCTTTTCAGCATACAATAAAATAATATACATGTGAAGTGGTTATTTTTTAATAGATTTAGGACCAATCTTGCCAAGTCCAACCAATAAAAGCAGACTCATGATAAACTTTCAATAGAAATAATACGTTTTTCAATATTTTATGCCCAAGACAGATCAATCTGTTACCCTTGTATTTGAGAGAAGGAAAAAATCAATAAAGGGGAGAGGAGACTCTGAATTTAACAAAGTTAGATAGGCAAACTAATAGCAATTAAGCCAATTGTTCCAACAACAAAAAAATAGCCAAAAAAGCTTATATAAGAAGCTGGACAATTTCTGCAAATATCACTGAAACTATAGAAAAATGTAATTAATTATTTTCCATTTGAATGAAGTTCAGAAGGAAATTAACTTTTATACTTTTATTTTTGCCCAAGTTATATTTAATTTGAAAGCCAGTTTAGTAGTTAAGCCATCAGCCTTCATACCCCGGAGATCAATGAGTTCTAGTCCTGCCTTAAGTACAAAGTAAGCTGAGTGGCCTGGAACAGTCATCACCCGGTCACTGTATCTCAGCCTTAAGAAGAAGGCAAAGGCAAACCACTTCTGGAAAACCTTGCCAAGAAAACTTCAGGGACTTGTCTAAGCAACCCTCAAGAATTGGACTTTCAATTGAATGGAAGAAGAAACAAGAACTTCAAAACCCATTTTCATTTCTTCCAATCTTCTGCAGTGTAACTGACCCAGAAGAGAGTCCTCAGCCAAAACAAATAGCTAATTTCTTTTTCTGAGGAATTATGTCAAAAATTATGGAATGAAAGAAGCAGAGTTCAAAACATATGAAAAGGAAGCAGAGGAAGGGTGTATCAGTAAATATTTTGTGTGGGCAATACATATTTTCCTCTCTTACCTTTAAATTTAAGGAATGATTAACCCTAACTTTAATATTGCTCTATGAACAGATCTCTATGGAATTCCTAATTTAAAATAAGGACAGAACAGACAAAAATCTCTCATTCCCTGAAAGGAAATCAAGTATATGAATGCCCTACCAAGAAAAGCATCAATTTCTCTCTGATGATCTTGGAAAATTGATGCTATTCCACACAAGTGGGATTAGAAAAGCACAGCATATCACTATATTTTATAATCAGAAGAACCAGTGTTCATGAAAGGGACCTTTCATAATATTGCTTGCAGAGCCACAATGATTTTTTAAAAAAAAATACGCCAGGAGGCTGCCTTTTCTTTTTAGAAAAGTGTTTTCAAGTTTGTAACGTGTCTAGAATAGAGATATACAAGTACATTTCCTGAACTCCATGCAGCTCCACAAAGTCCTTGGCATGTTTAAAGTTGCATTTTTATGTTAAAAAAAAAAAGGAAAACTATTAAGCATATGGGCAGCAGTCACAAATCATTTAAACTATATTAAAGTTATATTTTAATGAAACATCAATTTATATTAAATTAAATGCTATTTTTCTCCTGGCCCTACCCACTTTTTGAAGTGTTCCTCCGAGCTGTGGATCAACTCTCCTATAGAAAACTCCTTGTATTCTGAAGACTGGAACAAAGTGGCCTAGAGGCCTTATGTGATATATTCCTCCTTTATATAGTGCTCTGAAGATCGAGAGCACACTGAGGACTCAGGATTTTTCATTTATCAGTCATCCATCCATTCTCCTTCCATTCTTCCCACGGTGCTGGACCAGATGTGACTTCTCTGCATTACTATGTTAAGCAGCAATAGCAGCAAAAATCAAATAGATCAGTAAAATGCATCAGCCAAAGCCTATCATGCATACATGCTCAGCAGCAACTGAAATTTAATGGTCAACCCTTTCAATGGTCTTCTAAGCCCAGAAAGAAGAGCTATTAGCTAACTCATCTGACAGTGCTTTTCTGATCTTATCCCTCGTACCATTGAAAAGGTTAACATAATGCATGCGTAGTGATTTCAAGAGCCAAGCCTGAGTCACACGCCCCCATGCCTTTTTATGCTGCCGGTAGATACAATACCTGAGGTTGGAAGAACTTCAGAAGTGTAGCATCAAATACAAGGAAGGGAAACATGAGGAGAGAAAGGAAAGAGAGAACATAGAAATATATAAAACTGCTACATAAATACAATCTACAAACATGGCAGCCTGAGGCTGTAAGAAAAAGAAAACATTTTAGCCCATCGTTTCCAATCAATAATACTGTAATGACCATTCAAGCCAGTACAAGAAGTTGTGGTACTGTAGATTCAATTCCTTTATTTCTTTAATCTGGGGATTTGTTTATGGATTTAATTCAACAAGACTACATTCTGTTGGCTTTGATTTATTTTCCTTGAGGTTTAGGAGAAATTCTACTCAAGTGCAATTTATTGCAAGTTCATTATCATTTCTAGGTTTATGATGGATGAGACACTATAGCATGCAAATAACCACAAGTCAGTGTTTTTCCATTCTAATCCCCTGGCTAAAATAACATGTATGCAAAATGGAAGCTATGGTTCTTTTATCATCCATCCATCCACCCACCTACCCACCCATTAAGCCAATGTCTCTTAAATTTGTAGTAAAGAAAATGGCAAGGTTTGTTTCATTTCAGACAACTGCAAATGCTTAGCCATGGTCTAAAGAGATCATTCATTAATAATCTGAGGAATCTGTTTTTATTTAGACAGCCTGAAAAAAACTCATTTGTGAGATTCCTTTGAAAGCCTATTAAGGCTCTCAGTCCATAAAGTAATTGCAACATTTATTGAATCCTTATTGAATTATATTATACATACTGACAATGCATTCAACTGATAATGTAGTATGGCTTTTTGCTAGGTGTCTGCAGTACTCAGAAAGCAATATGAACAAATGCACAATGTTCTTTCTTTAGCATCAGCATGTACACTGTAACTATAGCACATAGCAGCTATATCATCACTGCAGATGAGTTTCAGGACAGCATGTTATTTACACTATATCAGAAATTGCCAGAAGGAATGAAGAAAGCTATACATCCAAGGCGAATGGCATACATCTGCCTAAGCTTCTGATTTTGGCAAACCATTTCTGATTTCGACCACATGTAGCAAACAAGTTATTTCAGTCAAAATGTTGTATCAAAATAGGATCCTCAACTAGCATCACACTGGGTTTGAATCCAGATTCAGTTTTAAAGTATAGTCAAGGTAAATCATAACTGGTACACAATCTTTCCTTGGAAAATTTCCCTTTTATATACATGAAGACAAAGGAAGGTACAGTGTACGTGAGACAGAGAAAAATGCTTCAGTTCCTTTTTGTACTGATAGACTGTGGTTTGTTATATTTAGCTGCAGCTGCTATACTTATAATCTCAAACTATTGGCTGACAGACATATTCAGATTACTGACAAAGTTATAAATACAATAGCTATCAACGTTTAACAGATTCAAGATTAAAGCTTTTATTTAAAAAATAGGGATTTTAATACTAATTCTAACACAGTAATGAAATTCTTGGATTTTCATCATCTATGGATCTTTAATTTTTAAGAAAAAAAATCAAGTTTAGTGTATCAAATGACAGCAGAGAGCAACACAAAATCCAATTTGCAAAGTAATTCCCATTCATTGCCTGCCAAATTATACGTTTTTCTCTTGCACAAGAGAAAATACTTTGGGTAGAAATGATTGGCAAGAAATATATATATATATAAAATACATTGAGTGGTTGCCTGCTCAACGACAAATGTGAAGCAGTTCATGTTTCAAATGTCTATTCAACGGAATGATTTTTCCCACATTTTACAATTGGGAAAATAAAAAGCAACAATTAATTATATAAAGCACAGGCCTGAACAGAAATTGAGATCTTCCTGGAAACGTAAAAAAATGTTAAGAGCAAGCTTTGTTTTGTTTTCACTTTCCTGAGGGCTGTTGAACTTTCACTTAGTTTGACAATTTTTTTCACAAAGAGTGTTTTATTCTGCCATGAATCAAGAAGTTGTGACTTTTTCCTCCTGAGGGTCATCTGTTGACTACAAGGGTGCTGGGAAAGGGCAATAATGCATTCCTAGATGGTCTGTTATGGAGGAGATTGGATATGAGATTGGATTTCTACATCGGGACTCCCTCTGCACAGTCACTCATGCCCTCGTCACCTCTCGCCTGGACTACTGTAACGCTCTCTACATGGGGCTCCCCTTGAGGTGCACCCGGAGGCTTCA
>JANHFK010003028.1:190242-200877 GCA_036250565.1 Sibynophis collaris | reverse complement strand
TACACCGCCCTGAGTCTCTCGAGAGAAGGGCGGTATATAAATATGAGTAATAATAATATGTATGTATGTATGTATGTATGTATGTATGTATGTATGTATGTATGTGTATATGTATATATATTTATATATGTATGTATATATTGGACATTTTTCTGTAGCAGTGAGCATCATTTAAACTGGTGAATTTATAGAGGCACTCTCACAATGAGTAATCTGATTTCATTACAATTCTATTATTTGCTTTTTATTATTTCTAATTTCAAGTGGAAGTATTCAAATTACCCTATATCTTCTTTCCTGCAACAACATGCACTAGCTTGAGAAAAGTATATTCCCCATTACTAATTAAATCGTCCTTCGGTAATTAGGAGGATTTGCTTATATGGCTTAAAATATACCTCATGTGGGAAAGCAGTTTTCCTTGATAGAGAATTCATCTGCTCTAAGAGAGGAGAAATAATGTCCTTCTGTTTTTGGCATTCGACCACTGATGAGTCTGGGGGCAACTTTTAACCGATTGACTTTTTCTCTAATGGCCAGATTTCCAGGAAAAATTGGAGATAGAATATCCCCTTCCTTGCCAATTCCTGGGGCATATAAAAAGGCTTTTTCCATAACTGCAGAGGTATATAATCACTAGTGTTCCATCAGCTATGGGAATTTCAACTCCCATTATCTCATACTATTAGAAATAGTGTTTTTGAAATTCTTGAAAGTGGATAAAAATGTCAAATCTAGTCTAAATATCTGGCTGACTGTGCAAGCAACCATAATAATAATCAGGACCTAATCTAAAGCTCTACTACATCTGACTAGGAAAAGTCACAGATATGAATATAGTATGGGAGGGACACATACTGGAAAGTAATACATGACAAAATATTGTTGACATCCTGGTGGGTCACAAGTGGAATATTAACTAACTGTGATGACATTGTAGCAAAAAAGTAAATGCATTTCCATATTGCATCAACCAAGTGCAGAATCAAGGTCAAATATGTCATTGTTCCTCTCTATTCTGCACTGATCAGGCCATAATATATTGCATCCAGTTTTGGGTACCACGATATAGGAAGTACATTGATAAGCTGGAGCATGAAAGAAACTAAGATGATAAAGAGCTTGAAAGAAAAAAAAAACATTGGAACAATTGGAGACAGTAGATAAGCTTAGAGTGAGGAACAGAATGCTATTAGGAGATTTCACAATTGTTTTCAACAATCTGAAGTTATATAAAAGATTAGACAGCACTGTGATGTTTTCTTCTGGAAACACCCAAAGGAAACAATTATAAGGATATAGACTTCAAGTGGACATCAGGAAAAATTCTTAATGATAAAGAGTTGTTCAACAATGAAATATACTGCATGCGAAGTGGTGGGTTCTCTTTTTCTGGAGGCATTTAAGTAGAGGCTAAATGGTAATCCATTAAGAATATAATAGTAGTACATTCCTGCACTGGGCAAGGATCACATTAGATGATCTCCAAGACCCCTTTCAAATCAAATCTTAAAATATGATTCTAATGGGGGGGAGAGAATTTTATTATCAGATTTGTTATACAGTATAAACTGTTTAGGTTGGATTATCTTTCTCATAGCAACATATACAATCCATATGCTTGCTTATTATTACTGTCACAATATTATATAGTTCAAAAGCTCTGGATCTATTTCAAATGGAAGCAGAGCTTGTGGTGCCTTGCTTCTCTAACCAAGGATTTCATAAGGTACAGTGGAGCAACTGTTGCCTGAATGAGTCTCCCTTGTTTTGTAGCTTCTAGTTCTCCCCAGTCTCTTCAGCCACCAAATTGCATACATTTTTTTACTTTTAGCACTTTATATATGTATATTAATACCTTGAAAGGCTTAACACAACCAATTCACTGAATACCAACAAAACCATTTTCAAACACCCCCCCTACCCCAAAGACTGAAAATTCTGGCTAGATGTTTTTTGCAGATGTTCCTTCACTACCATGCACCATCGTCTCAGATACTCTCCTCACCCTCCCCAACCCATTAGGTGTTAAGAGTAACTTACCCTTTTAGTTTACAAAATGGATTTGCCACACAACACTGTAAACATTACCAATCAAAGATGAAGACCACTGCTAATCACACCCAAAGCAAAGTATAAGAAGCAGAATACTAGGGACTGGTTAGATAACAATTATAAAATGGATATCCATTTGAAAAATAGCAACATAGAATATTACCTAAAATATAAATGATGGTTATGACAAAAGAAAAATGATATCAAGCAATCCCCAAGGAAGAATACTTTCATAGTATTGAAGGGATAACAAATTGCCATAAATGAAGACGTTTAGTAAAATGATATACATAATACCAATATATATATATATAGTGGAATGTTGGTATGTTTTAAAATGGGTTAATATTTGATAGCATTATGTCATAAATGAATATTGAAAAAATGAAGTCAGAAAATGAGTGATATTGTCTAAAATAAGGAGTACAACTCAAAACAACCTTTTAAACAAATATTGTAGTATCACAATTGTCTATTTTTAAGGACCTCAAAGGATTATTATATTATTTGAACTGCTTTCTTTTGCAGCTCACTTATTTTAATATTAAAACAATACACCCTCCTTATGTATAAATGCAAAATTTAATATCAGTAAAACATAATAGACATGTCAATATGCTGGTCTATGTTTCTATATAAAAATTAGCTACAAACTATATTAACTTCATTTAAACACAAGTAATGAAAAACAAAACTATTTAAATGTTACACTACTGTCCTTGCATTGGGAACGAGTTAAAAGCTGGACATTGTATAAAACTGAAAGGATTTAGATAGAGACCCTTTAGGATTTATTCAGCTATTCTTTGGAAACTCAAGGTCGCTGAAACCTATTTTACAAAAAGCCTATTTTATTGCAGCAGGAAAAATGACTTCTGTCCAATCATTTCACCAAGGAACAGTAGCAGGCAATCACTTGAAATCTTCAACTGTACACTGAGTCTTTTGAAATCAGAGCAATAACAACAATACAGCGGCAAACAGGGTCTATGGAATATTATTAACTCTATTGTGAATTCCATAACCAACAGGTACCTTATTTCATAAAAGACTCAAATGCAAAAGAAAGGAAATGTCAAGCACTAGCATTTCCTGTGTCTTAGCATCTCATTCATGGCCATAACTACTGCAGACAGTAGTCACAAGTTCTATTAAGTCATTCTAAATCATGTCAGTGAACGGTGTGTGGAGTTAGGCCTGTTCTCTGCACGGTTGCATCTACTCCTTGTATAAGTGGGGGAAACTAATCAGCACAATCCTGGTCTCCTATTCCTTATCTTATTGGTTGCATTATTTAAAATGCTCAGTTACTGTAAGTCTTTTGAAAACTTCATAATTTGTTCTCTCAAGCATCTATTCAGTAACGTGTAGAAAATTTCAGAAACTAAGGAAATGGTTGGGCAAGATTCATGCCCACAACATACCAGGACCACTCTTCACATATCAATGTATCAACTGCCACCTATATATTACAAAAAGCTTTCAACACCGCTCACACCTCCACCTCCACATCTCTCACACCGAAGAGCTGCATCTGCATCCATATTACTTACCTTCATTCAGTGGAATTGGAGATTCCCCTGTGGCAGGCTCACCGTCCCCAATCTGTGTCCTGCCACGCAGATTGAACCTGTAGCGTGAGATAGGATCCGTCCTCTGGAGTAAAAACTTTGTCTGATTAGGAGAGAAGACCTCTACCATTGTTCTGCCAGTTTTGGATCCGTTAACTGAAGAGAGAGGCAGGCTTTGTATGCTTCAGTCTTGTTTTCAGAAACATGCTCACCTACACATTTGACCAATTCTTACCCTAAGATAGCACCCAACAGAGGCCCTGACTTTTGTTAAGATAATGCAGATGAAAGTAATTTAAAATAATAATAATAATAAAAAAACTACTTGAAAATGTAAGAAAAACTAAATAATAATTATGCCAGAAGCTTATATTAGATATATAAGAATCTTCAAGGAATTTGTTAATGTATAAAGAATTCTTTGGACAAATATGAAATTTGCTCCTAACAGGAGCAAGACGTTTTAGGAAGACAAATGAAACACATTTTTTGAAGATATCTTTTAAGTAAGCAACTTTTAACAGAGTTGAAAATTACAAGTTAAGAAAACATTCCACAGAGAAATGTTTCCTCACAATGACTCCTACAGAATACTATTGTGTTAGGATTCAACCGCGAAAGACTGGTTAATAAAATGATAAAAGCAAAGCAACAATCAGAAAAATGAGCATGGGACATACAGGCTTGGTATCTAAGAGTGTATCCAATAAGAATGCCATTGGGATGTTCAGGATGTTCCCATTCCAAGGTGACGGTTTCCAAGTTTGGCTGACGAATTCGGAAATACCTTGGGGCACTGGGTACTTTAGTGAAGTACAGTTTTGGAGAGAGAAGGAAGGGAGGAAAAATATATCAGGTAACAAAATCTAAAATGCAAACGGTGCACATAGGAATATTTGGTTATAGATGGCATAAACGGAACTTATTAAAACCACATCAGAGTTTCCCTGTGGTTTTAATGAATACAGTCTGGACATTTTGCAAAGGACAAGGCTATTGTTTTATTTTTGCATTCATGTATAACCATGCAGTGGATGCTGTGCTAATGACCTAAATAGTAATGAGGATGAAATTGTCAGCTATAAATTATATTGAGCTCAAAAGCCAAACTTCTTATCTCCCATTTAAAACGACAGAGTTAATCAGTTGGGTAAGGAGCTTTTATCACATCCGTCTATTTAAGCTGAAGATTTATCCTTTCTATAATGAGGCCAACTCTGTTTCTTAGGATGAACATCAGAATAGGAATTATGATACTCGATATTGAGCAATAAAGGTCACTTTTTATTCATGACATGTCTGATGAACTCAAGCTAATCACTTTGAAAAGCCATTCATGATGATGCCAAAATGAAGCAACGGGATATGTTATAAAGAGACTGCTGTCACTGAGCGCAGCTGAAAAGACTTAGCAAGATTGATGTTAGCCCTCTGGGTAGACCAAAGTAGGAAACAGATTCCATAGGAAAACTAGAACTATAGATTGAGATAGATTATAATAACAGAATGTTGTAGGCTAATTGTGCTTTACTGTTCCCTTCCTATACTCCAAGGAATCAGAGAGGAACCTTCCTAAGTCTCTTCCATTATCATCTTATTTCCTAGGACTCTTTGCTTATATAATGACTTTTGTCTAATTCTCACAAGATAATCTCCCTGATTCTCTATCAGGTCTCCCTTCAGTGAGACGGATCCTTGCTATTAGGGTAACTGTGTCGATCTTTTAAGTGATACAGGAGACATTCTGGAATAGATTGTCCATTAGTTTGTTTCATAATATAGCTTTCTATATGAGCATCATTCTCTTGTCCTGATTAGTTGTGTGATGGTGTTTTCTGAGCTTATATAGTCTAGTGACTGATATATTTAATGAGAAAATCCATAGGCAAATTCCATATAAATCTGTCTCTGTTCATATAGTAAGTTTCACCATATTCAGGAAGAAGCATTACCATTCAACAACCCTTTTCATTTCTACAACCTATTTGCCTAAAGTTAGGCACAAATATTCAGCATAAAAATGGCTAAAGCTGATGTACATTTTCCAAACTACTAATTTCTATTAAAATTGTACATTTAATTAGAAATCTGTGGTTGCCCTTCAAATCCTATCCCTTTCAGCTGAAAACTAGTTAGAGCTGTTTATGTTTCTCCTTATGGGGGAAGTGTCCTTTTCCAATTTTCAGTCCATATTGAGCTCTGAGTCAGAATGGGCAGCTTCTGGAAAAATCCAACTTGGGCTGAGCCACTTCTGGAATTTTGCAACAGTCCCCTGAACCAGATGGACAATCTCTGTTGATCCCTAATGAAGAGTGTCAGATCGTATCATAAGAATATATGCCCATACAATAGCAGCTTTAGTTTAGTCTTCTATCTGATGCATGGAATTGTTTATTACTGAACATAAACTAGGGTTCAGAGTAATGGATTACTAGATTACTTGTCTAGTAATCAAATTCCAAGAGCTCTGGAGAGGAACTGCTGCCCAAAGTCGCCTTATAAAAGGGGTAACATATAAATTTAATAATAATCCTATCTGACATCATATAGGCAGACTCCTTCTACAGTAGAACTTCTCTTTTTATTCATTTTCCAAGCTTACATTTTGTAGGTCTGAGAGGACAGTAAAGATGAGGCAGAATCTGTTCTGCAATAGTGCTTATTCCACTGGATAAAACAGATGTTATTTTATCCTAAGAATTCACTTTTCAAGAGATATAACCAGATGGATTTCTTGACTAAAAGTACTGTATCCTATGTGGAGTTCAATTACTTTCGGAATCACTGTAATTATATCAAAATATTAGTCACTTTCTTACTTAACACAGGGCCCACCAAATATGGTGACTTTGAAGCATATGCACAGGGCTGTGCAAATCAAAAATCTAGATGACCACTAGAAAGACAACAAAGAGATAAGAGTTTTCAATTTCTCTTTGCTCCTATCTTATAGTTTATTCCACCATATTGGGCTAACAGAAATTCCTCCTTATCTCCCTGTTTCACACACGAAAATGATAGATTCTCCAAAGCTGTGTAAATATTAGGGAGGAACCTACCTCCTTCAGGTGTTGTGAACTCCAACATTTCACTCCGAGGCCCATCTCCTCTCCCGTTGACTACAACCATTTCCAATTTGTAGTTGCTGTAAGGAAACAGCCGGGACACTATGCCCCGTGTCCGGTCTCCAATAAAACCCATAGACTGCTTTTTCTTAGAGACCCATAGATTCTTCAGCAAACTACTTTCTCTCCAGTAATAAGCCTTCAAGAAACAGGTAAGGCAAATAAAGCTTCTCTTGTTTTGGCGTTATTAAAAAGATACCTGCGCATTTTCAGCTTTCACACAAGAATTAGCTCAAGCGCAAAGTCATTCCACAAGGAAGGAGACTGACAACATAAAGTCACGCTACAAGGTTAACAACAACCTCTTTCCCCTGCCCCTAAAACTAGACCAGGATTTCAGCCTTCACAATGTTCATTCTTCCTTCCTCTCACTGATGACTTCATAGTTTGGCACCAAATGTTGTCTGTCCAAGTTCACTTGTGGCCAGTAAGAGTCCATTAATTTTGAGATATAAATGATATGGGAAGAAAAAGAAGCAAAAAGAATATCCTGTGAAAGAAAGTGTTCGGATTGGAAAATGTATTAGAACAGATTTCTCTCACCTGGTGTTTTAAGCAGCTGGCTTTGATGTCTGGGAATTCCGGAAGCTAAACTCCCAATCCATCTGAGAAACCAGGATAAGACTATGCCGTTGCCACAGTTCCAACAGGGCTTTTAACATTTGTTTTTTATTTGTCTGTTGTTTTTTGTTAATTTGACAAAAGCTGATTTTTAAAAAGTTTTTAAACACAATCATCAGGATAAAATCCATTTGCTATTGTTTTGGGAGATCATTATTCAATTAGCACATTTATTAAATTCTGATTAGGCCAAAATAGAATGTTCACGTGTTGATTAATAAAACATGCCAAATGCACATGAGGGATGACACAAAAGTTGGGAAACCATCCGGGAAGCTGCTTTTCTTATTCACAACAACAAGTCAAATTCAGGAAGTTCAGAATGAAGAAAGAAGCCAGTTCTATATTATACAGCCTATACTGTATACAGCATAAAAGCTCCTCTGAACTGTCCTTTTGTTCCAAACCAATCAATGATCAGATGGTTTAAACTACTGATACATAGATGATACAGCATGGAGAATGGATATGTTTGGCTAAACTATGACATTTCGTACAATGTTTCATTAATTCTTTACTTTTTGAATGTATAATTTTGCCTTCAGATGGTAGAAAAAAAAACCATTTTTAAATACTACAGTAGTATTTGCATGAAAATAACATTTAAAAAATGTAAAATTGTATACAGAAAAATTATACTAAACTTTGGAAAAATGAGATTATGAAGCTTTGAAGAAAAAACACCCAATCCACCCAGTCCAAAACTGAATTAAAATGTATCATTTTGAGTGAGGTAAGACTGCAAAAATTCACCAAAGTATTAAAATGAGCGCTGCTAAATCATTCCAGCTTTCTTTTTGACAAAGACTAAAATTAATTTGACTGTCAAGACTTGAAACTTGCCTCCCCCTAACATTCAGAACTGAGCCCAAGAAGAATATTGTTCTAATATACCGTATTTGCAGTCAAAACTTACATCTGCCTTAAGTATAATTAGTGCATATGTACTCTTCTCCAAAGTTTGGGGCTACAATTTCTGGATTTATCAGCCAAAATAATTGTGAATTCTGAGAGGATTTTAAGAAGAGACTGGACTCATCTAAAATGGTATAGGGCAGTGATGGCTAACCTTTTTGCCATCGGGTGCCAAAAGCGGGGGGAGCGGTGTGTGTGTGTCACACTAGTGTGTGCCCACACCCAAAATTCAATGCCCCCTGCTCCTGTACATGTGCATGTGACCCCACCTGTGCTCCCCCCGCTTTTGGCATGCAATGGCACGGTGGGACCGGAAGGCCCATTTTTCACTCTCCCGAGGCTCCAGAGGCTTTCTCGGAGTTTGGGGAGGGCAAAAACGACCTTCCCCACCTCCCCGGAGGCTGGAAACCGCCCATTTGTCGATTTCCGGTGGCCCCAGAACGCCAGAAAATTAGATGGCCTATTAAAATTAGCTGAGCTGGGGCAAGCTCGCGTGCCCACCGATATGGCTCCGCGTGCCACCTGTGGCACCTGTGCCATAGGTTCGCCATCACGGGTATAGGGTCTCCTCCTTGAGCAGGCGGCTGGGCTAGAAAACCTCCAAGGCCTCTTCCATCTCTGTTTTGATTGATTGATTGATTGATTGATTGATTGAATTATACTCCTGGATCAGTGGTGGATTCCTATCTGTTTCGGTCCAGATCTTGCAAACCACCCACCCACCCAGATGTCATCACGGGTGCTCTGCGCATGCGCAGAAGCTCCATAACGCGAGCTCCAATTGCGAACCGGTAACGAAGGTAAGTGGAACCCACCCCTGTCCTGAACTATCTAGAAAATACTTGGTGGAAAGTAGTTGTAACTAAAAGATGCACTATTATTGGGTAATGATATTTCTCTGGAGCTAAAAGAAGAAGAAAAGTCCTTTGGATCTGAATTTGATATATGTTTTCTTTGCTGTAAATACTATCTTCTTACAAATGGTCTCCAGTGTCTTTCAGCAGCTTTTAGTTCATTTGTGTCATCGCCATTTTACTATGTGCAACAGATAATCTCATCAGTTATCATTAGTGACAAGGGTTAGCCATATTAATAGTACCAAAATTATTGGGATTTGGTTGTGCTCACTCTATATTCCTTGAGCTGTCCCTGGATGGTTTCTGGGTACACTTTACTCCATTGAAGGCTGATTGCTGTACTGTTTACAACTTTGAGCCTAATATCAGTAGGGGCAGCCTTAGGATCTAAGTGTAAGGAATAAAGCAAAGCAGAAATTAACAACCCAACAATACTTGAAAGAAAATTAAATATGAAAGAAAACTTTTTTTTTTTTAAAGCTGCAGAAGGTTGTTCCATATCACTGTCTTAGTATTTGTCAAACATACGATGCTGCCATCTCATGGACATAGAAAGTAATTTCACATTCACACAGTTTTCGTATGGTGGCGGGACTAATCCTACCATCATTTTTAAAAATTCACTATTGACATCACATTATTATAGTATTTATAACAGGTTCACAAAATTGATGTTACGAGCAAAACCCCAACCTTTAAAATCCCTTTATGGCATCACACGAACACACTCGACCATCCAAAATCCTTAGAAAGATTAACAGAATAACACCAATTTGTAAGGGAAGAAAGACATGGGGATGAGAACTTTTAAAAAGAGCCTGGTTCACACACTCTCTCTCTCTCTTTCAATATGATAGCCTAAATGTGCATGTGTAGAGTTCCGATTATAAGGTAGAATTATCACCATATTTTAAATTTTGTCAGTTTTCAGTACTTCATTTTGCAATCTGCTATGAGATATTCATTACGTACTCAAGCCTGCAAGAGCAACCTGAACACCATATTATATTATTTCCTATGCAATGCTCTACACATGTTACTTAGTAGGTAAATCAGGAAATAACACTGCTATTCATTCTACCGGACTGACCAGTTGCTGAATGCTTTTAACGAAAAGTGTGTTATGTCTTGCATCCAAAGGAAAGAATCTTCGAGAATAGTTTTCTCAATGACTATTTTTTTTCTCTTGTTTTCTCTTATTTCTGAAGGCAATCTTGTAATTTTACCAACAGACTAACTCATAATCCCAATTTTTTCATGAATAAACATTACATTGATTTGTTTATATACCTGAATATATCATATATCACAATCATAAATCATTATATTAATTGTAAAGATACAACATATATATGTGAAACTGATTATGGAAAGGAAGGAAGGAATGAAGGAAGGAAGGAAGGAAGGAAGGAAGGAAGGAAGGAAGGAAGAAAGGAAGGAAGGAAGAAAGGAAGGAAGGAAGGAAGACATGCTGTTGTACATCAACGTGAA
>JANHFK010003028.1:164663-174942 GCA_036250565.1 Sibynophis collaris | reverse complement strand
TATTTGTTACACATTTTTAAATGATCAGTTGACTGTGTTTCATATTTAATGAATAAAAGATAATAATAATAATATAACCACATGATAGCATAGCAAAAATTGTTAGGCAGTATAGCTAGCTATTTCAGAGAGTGGCCCTACTAAACTATTGTAGTCTGTGAGCATATGTAAGCTATATAGAATGGTAACAATTTAGAATGGAGCAGGAAGTTTCCATTGTTTATGCAGACAGGAAGATTTATGTCATTACAGACTTTGGAATGCAGAAATATTGTAAATTTATAAGGGATAGCAAAGAAGAAAAGGCAGGATAGGGCAGAGATAACAGAGGGGAAAAAACAAAACTCAGAACCTCCTAAGAAGACTGAGAATCTATATAGAAATATTTGATAATATCAAGACTACAGTAAGTCATGTTTTCATATGAATGCATCTTATGTATGAGGTCTAGCTAAAAAAGCAAAAGATCTGGTGTAAATTTGATTTAAACATTAATCTCAAAACCGACTTTAATGTCATAATTTAACCTCCAATGAAATTCAGACAAAGTATAGAACCACAGAAATACTGTTGCATATTAACATGCCAACAATCAATTATTTTTAATAGCATAAAACAAATAATTTCAGAAATGAAAAATGCAAATAAGCATTGACTAAAGTATAAAATGAGTTGAATCCACTGGAGCTTATATTTCACACTTCGTTGGTATCAGCAATCAATTGTTTAAAAATTTGACCTGCCCTTCAAGCAATTATAACTTGAGGCAGTAAAAATAGAATTAATCCAGATGGTCATCAGAAGTCAAGAATGACAGCAAGGGAGGGAGGGAGAGAGAGAGGGAGGAAGGAAGGATTACAAGCAGTTATTTGAAAATATCTTTACCTCCCTTATAATAATAATGAGGTCAAGAAACATATAAGATATAAATCTTTCACGTAATTAGATTCTGTTCTTGCTTACTTTCTAGAAGTTCTCCATTCACAAGCCACTGGATTGAAGGTTTGGGGTTACCATTGGCACGGCACAGCAGTCTTCCATCTTCACCAGGAGCCAAAATAAGGTTCTCTGGTTCATCCAACCAATATGGGGAAGCTTTAGAACAAAAGTGATAAATATAAAAAGATGCGATGGCTATCATTAAAGTGATCCACTGGAGAAAATATGGATAGGAAAGAAATAAAGAAAACTACAGGAAAGCTGAAATGACTACAGGAAGATAAATTATGAGATCTGTGTGAAGAAGAACTCGAAGATAGATAAATCTTTCCTTTCAACGAAAGGAAAGTAGGCACAGAAGTCGCTTGGAACATAGTGAATACCATTATGTTACAGATGAACTAGTTACACTTTTTATAGAAAATCTGAATTTAGAGAACACACTTTTCTAATGATGTGAAGCTGAAATGAAGCAAGAGTTTCCTTCCATTTAATAATGGGAGTTAATATACTAAATTGGGATGTTCCTAAAATAAACAACAATCTGTATATATTGAAAGCAAGTAAATCAGGCAGCTGGAGCTCGTCTTTTTTGCTATTTATTAATTTACTTGCATTGAATATCTAGAAAAGGATGAAAAATTTTGGCAACCCTTTTTTTAGTTTTTTGGGTGGGGCAGAAAAAGAACGTTCAATGATATAATACTTGATCTTTAGAGCAAATTGGAATAAACATGTGGCATATAAAGGGGAATGTATTTGAAAACGTCTCATAATTAGAATACGTTTTGCTTATCTGTCATTCTTTGAATTCTTAGAAGGCCAATTTTTTGCATTTAGGTATGTATCAAATCTACCTAGCCACCCATAGATGTGACTTTTGGCAGTGTAAAGATATACAATAATAAACGTTAAAAAAAAGTTTTAAAAACATAAGGCATTCAAGTGATTAGATTAGCAAAGGAGCCACCTCCCCTGGTCTCCAGGCCTGATGACATAGCCAAGTCTTGTGATACTTCTGAAAACTAAGAAGGGATGAAGTTGACCTCGCTTTGGGGAGGATGGTAGTGAATCAGAGGTGGTAATTCAGCAGGTTCTGACCAGTTCTGGAGAACCAGTAGCGTAAATTTTGAGTAGTTCGGACAACCGGTAAATACCACCTCTGACTGGCCCCGGCCCCATCTATTCTCTGCCTTCGGAGTCCCAGCTCGGGAGGAAATGGGGATTTTGCAGTAATCTTCCCCTGGAGTGGGGAGTGAATGGAGATTTTACAATATCCTTCCCCTGCCACGCCCACCAAGCCACGCCCACCAAGCCATGTCACACCCACAAGCCACACCCACAGAAGTAAAAAAAATTGAATCCCACCACTGTGGTGAATGGTCCATAAGGTGGCCACCATGGCAGAGAAGGTAGCTTTACCGGATAGACCAAAGGGGAAACATGGCCAAATAAGCTAATTCTACTTTATTACAAAGCTGCGTTAACAGAATTTAGTAACTCTGCCATCACCTTTACATCCTGGTAACTTAGGGAGGCTCCTTTCTAAGATACTTACTCTACCCACTATGTAATTATGGGTTAGGTTCTCTCTTGTCTGAGTGTTCCCCAATTCACTGTACCTAAAGAACAATGACAGTTTCATGTTTTCCTCCACTTGGCTGAATAAAGATATGTAGGTTTGTGTTCAAAACAGTAATTTGTTATTCAGGAAGCATTCTAATATCATGTTCCGATCACATGGTCAGACTAACCCCAGAAATCTAAAAATAAAGTAAAGTAAAGTAAAAAAAAGATTTCCTATGTAAGCCTCTTTCACTGGTCTTTTGGATTACTACCTGCTGGAGAATAAGAAGGCACAATAAACGTGACATACCTTTAACTTTTACCGAGATACTATGGCGGCTAATGCCCACTTTGTTGGAAGCTAAGCAGAAATATTCCCCAGAATCTTCCTCAGAAATATTTGCAATATGAAGAGCCTTGTTAAAGTTTTCCAACTTGATCCTGCCAGATGGGAGATCACCACCTTTTTTGTGCCACATGATATCTGGTGATGGACTGAAGGAACCGGGGAAAAAAAAATCCAAAAGATTTAAGCATTTGATGCCAAGATTTTTCCAACATGAATTATGTATTATAAAATTTTCTGGAAACTTGCTGTCTATTTTAAGGGTAGAATTTTCAGTGTCCTCTCAAAATAACCGTTCTCTCAAAATGCCTGCCAAACAACTTGAGAGGCAAAGAGAGTAGAAATTAATTATTCATGTATAAAATTAAGTTGTTAGTTTTTGTCTCCTGAGACTAAAGATTTCAGATACATATTTAATTGTGGTAGTACAAACTTTGGTGGTATACAATGCTCTTCTAGCCATCAACTTTGGCATTAATTTCTAATGATAAGCGTTACAAAATGGTGAAGCATATATTGTGATGTCGCAATGCATGCTTTCATATTTGAACTGTGGTATATACAAGTGTGTAAGCTTTAGAACTTGCATAATGTCACCATGACAACTTTTCATCACTTGCTCCCCTTACCCATAAACATCAATGAACTAAAATTATGTTTTCAAATTTTTACATTTGAATTATTTCCTGTTTGTATTTGTGAAGCTAACTTTTATTTACCAAACCTAAAATCAGTAAGAATAAGCAAAAGCTGTGATTTTACATCCCAGAACATAGACCAGAATGTATTTGACAAACCATGGTTTCCCTGATCCCAACCGGTACGTACACTCCTGAGGCAATGCATTCCAGCAAGAGGTCTTCTCCTCTTAGCACCATCTGACTGCTTGAGGTCCCAGTAGGGTACATGAAGCTGGGTTGCCTTTCTGCAATACCTCGGGCTGAAATCAGGACATAAGGGAGGAAAAATACAGAATTGTAAATCCTTCTCCAAAGGGCAATATGAAAATGAAAGAGAGTAGGAAACAAGCAAATCTTTGCAACATCCAAGACCTGCTGTGGGGATCTATAAAGAGATTAAAACGGAACAAGATTTCAGTGGAAAAATCAGACAATGGCACAGAGACATATGGAATGGAATTAAATGAAGCAGTTAGAATAATTGTAATAATAACAATCACCTTATTCACAGCAAAACAGATAAATATTTACCAGGTTTCAAATCAAATCAAATCAAATTTAATTTGTATACCGCCCTTCTCCTTTGCAGGACTCAGGGCGGTTTACAGTCAGTTAGGAAACATCAATTACAAAAACTAAAAACAATTAAAATAATTGTTTAACCATGTGCAAGTTTGACGTTTAGAAAAAGGGAATTCATTTTGTTTCATTTTTTTCCAAAATATACATACCACAGGAATGTCCCTATGTTATTGTATATCTGTTTATGGACATCACAATCACCTATCAATAAAATTCCAATGCTACTTTAAAAACATGTGTGAAATTTACAGTGGGAAAATATGAATTACAAGAAACAACAAAAACAGTTAAATCAAATGTTATTTAAAAACATTCTGTAATATGATATTCAATGTTATGTGCTAGGTCTCATGGAAACACTGAAGTTCACTTAAGTTCATGAAACCTGATTGTGATTCATCCTTGCTCAAGTAAAACATTTCATATGTTGATACTGAACTATTGAGCAAGCCATTCCACTGAGCCCTGAACACAAACTTTTATACTAGTCATTACATAAGTTATTTCAGAAAACATTATAAAGGGTATAAGACCTGGGTATTTGTAAGACTGCCTCTCCACAATTCTCTCTGACCATTCTGTAAGAGCTGAGAGAGTTAAACAATCACATTATGAAACCTAATAGCCATCCCTCATTTGTAACTGTGTTTATCCTCTGAAACATTCCCTCCGTGGTCTGTACATAGCTTCAACTCAACTGATCTTTAAGACAGAATTAAAGACCTAGCTCTTCCCACAGGCACTGAATTAAGGGTAGAATGTGATCCCACCAATTGTATTGTAATTGTGGTGTATGGAGTGTGTGTGTGTGTGTTATTGGTATTTTTACTTTTATTTTTGTGTTTTTAAATCCTCTATAAGCTGGTTAGAGTTGTCAGCTAGTGGGCAGTCTTAGAATTCAATGACATAAATAAATTCTACTTCAGATATGTTACACCAGGGGTCCCCAACACATACACACACATACTCCAGTCTGTGGCCTAGTTTCTGGCTGCAGCACATTCGGAACCAGGTCATGCAAACGGAGGATGAGCACATGAAACCTTCCCCTCCCCTCCACCGGTCTGCAGAGCCAGAAAGGTTAGGGGCCGCAGAACAACGCACCTCTTCTTTCACAATAGTGAATATAGCCTTGTTTGTACAGCAAAAAAATTAAAAATCCACTTAGCAAAGCTAACATATATTATGATCCAGGGAAACTAAACATATGTCAACGTTGAGTTTTACTGATCTATATTTGAAGAAAACTATCAGACTCAATTAGTTCATAATTATTTCATTCTAGCGATATATTTATATTCTCTTTGTATAATGAATCCAGATATATATATTTTTAGGATCCATTCCAGAGAAAAAAAAATGTTACACACAGAAGGAGTTACCCAACATTGAAGCCAGTAATTAAGGGTTGTTCTTTTTAAACAAGAAAATTGTTCCTTATCAATAGCAGAGAGCATAAAAAGCTTTGACTTAAAGCAGTTATCCATATTGTTGGCTGCATTCCTCATTAAAATACATAGGATGAAAAAGTTTCATGAATCTGATTGTCTATTTTAGCATTATATCATGATGAAGTAGCACTGAAAATCAAGGACTGATTACCGATTTAATATGGAAGATTCAAAGTACAACATTGCAAAAGCATTCTGAGATTGGCAAAATCTTTTGGTTTCAAAGTTACAGCTTTATTAAATGTTAATTGAACTTAGATCTAATATTAATTGGATATCAATTTAATGGGATGCAACTGACAATATAATTAATTCCATAGATATAAATGACTCTGAAGAATGGAAGCTTCTGTGTTAGGTTACAATCCTTGAAACTGATATGATTTCAAATATCAGTTCTAAAGACTTGTCATTGTGGATACCTTAATAAATCATTGGATAGAGCTCTTGCTTTTGATTTGTGCACAAGTATCAAAATGAGTTTATGATACGTCTCAATATTCTACTGTAGCAATCACAACTATATTTCTAAATCATACTTATGGTTTCCCCCTCATGGAAATATGAACTCCAGGGAGAAGAAAAATAAATGAATGAAAGAAAGAAAATATTTCTGTCCATGATAAGAAATTTATTCACAGTTAATTTGAGGAGCAAAAATAAAATGCCATACCATTAGTACTTATTTCATAAAAATGAATTCAAATTCATCAAAAGAGGTTTCAAAACAAGAAGACAGCTGACATAAGATCTTTTAAAAGAGCCGTTATGTAGAAAGAAATTTGAATAAATGATGTCATAAACAAGCAATTATTCCATGCTGTTCAATATGGACTCATTTTGTTAATTAAATGAAAATTACTACAGAGAGTGACATTTCCCTAAGCTCTGTGAATGTGAATGTGCACCCCGCACACAAAGAAATATTTAAAGCAAGACAAAGAGGCAAATACAAGAATTGTAGACAGGTTAAGACAAGCATCTGAACAGAACAGTTACAAAAAAATTAACAGATAGACAGAAAAATTTGCAAACAGAATAAGTTAAAAACATATATAAAACTTATAAACAAGTGATTAGGATACAAAGAAGCAGCAGGTATGTTATTTTTAAAATATTATTTATTTACTAGTTTTCTATTTTTCCTTTTCTCCAGAAGATCAAGATAGCAATACATGAGACTTCTTTCTCTTTGGAGCTTGACAGGATTGTGTTAATAAGCGTTAACAGAAAGAAATGTTTGCAATTAATCATTAATTAACAGCTCTTAACAGAGGGTCTTTATGTGTTAGAATGCTGGACTAAATCTTCCTATGTGATAGGGCACAGATACATACATTTGAGTTTTCAGTTAGGGCAGATTTCTACTGATTCACATATAATGGAATTCTGTATAAATATCTATCCTATTTATGAATGATAATGTTCTCTTTTTCTCTTACATAAATTTGCATACAGGAAAGGAAATTGAGTTGGAAAAAAATCACACAGAGCCAGAAATTATTTTGTTGCTCTGACATAAACATAAACTGTGATCAATGGTTTTATTAAGAATGCTTTCAGGCTTGTTCACAAACTACAGAAGACAAATAGGTAGCATCGCTAAATATGCTAGTGTGTAGTAGTTAATTATTGTTAATAATTACTGGTGTAAATTAACTATTGTGAATTTTTGAAGCATATGTTTAAATTGCTTAATCGACCTATGACAGTTGCTATGCCTCTTTTTGCACACTATAGGTTCTAGTTCCAGACAGTTTGAGTTAAATTTAGAAAACATCCCTGCTGGAACACCTAAAGATTTGCTGCTACTTAATAAAGACAAACTTGAGTCAGATGAATCAATGAGTTGACTTGGTACAAGACAGATATTCCTAGGAGATTGCTTATGAATGCCTTCCAGGTTTGATTGAATTTACTAATCAATGACTGCTTGCAGGAAATTTTCAGAGCAACTGACTTTGTAACCAACAGGGATTGTATGAAATAGCTGAATTGTTCTTGTAGTTCCTCTACCAAATTTCAAGTTTTTGCAGATATTTAGATCAAAGTACAGATGAAGACACCGAAAAAGAATAGTTCTAGAAAGAATATCTCTAAACAGCACTTTGGTAAATATATTCCTGCCCATAAAACAGGGCAGTAATGACTTCCCAAGATATTTACAGATAAATTGCTTATCACTGAAAACTTTGGTGAAATAATACACTGAGGTGCAAATAATTTTTAAGGTGGTGTTGCTTTTGAAGCTTAATTAAAGTGAAGTACTTCTTCAAAGCTTTGCCAACCTAAATGTATGTCATTTAACAAAGCATCCACCTTTTCATAAGGTATGTACTGTTGAATAATCCTAACATTGTTCCCTTTATTGCTTATACTCTAGTCTATGCACACGGATTTGTCTCCCTAAGCTTCTTGCACATCTACCTATTGCTGAAACAAACATTGAACAATGAAACAATGAAGTGTAGCCAGCTTTGCATCTATCACAGGAGGCAAGAAGTATAAAGCTGTGAATATGGCATAGATCCTTTTAATGGGATTTATAAAATGTAATGGAAAGAGATTATATGTTACTAAATTCCATGATTCTGACCAATGATTCATATATTCCTATGAGTAAACCTGTTTTGTGAAAAAGCCAGAAGAGTTAAGAACAGAACGCTAACTTTAGGATTAGGGGCTTAATCTTAAATTAATTTTTGTCAAAATAGAATTTCTACAATAATGTTGCTCTAGTTTTGACACAGGGGCAGTGAACGTTTTCATGGATTAAAATTGGAAAGCATGTTTAAAATTAAACATGCTTTCCATTGGCATGCAAAAAGCTAAAAGACACACTAATCCCAACCATTCTATTTTTTTATAGCATAAGCAGATATGAGGGGCAAGGATAAGTATATTTGCTGTGTCCCTGACACTGTCATCCTCCATAAATTGGAGAGAAATAACTATAGGAGAGCTTTCTCTACTTATTTAGAGTAACCACTTCATAAAGAGCCTTGATTTCCCAAATTATAACTTGCTAGAAGAGCCTATTAATATCAATATAGTTCTTTGTTGCAGAACTTGTGGAAAATGATGGCACATCAATGGGGCAAGAGATAAATATATACATTTCCCATCTTGAAATAATTTAGGCATTACTTGAAAGTATAAAAATGTGCAGGAATCTTGTGGTGTGTGTGTGTGTGTGGGTGTGTGTGTTAAATGTGTTTATTACTGCCCACCTAAACCCTATTCTTTCCCTTCTCCAGTTAAACTCAAGAATGGAACAGAATTTTCTGGTAATTTGTAACTAAATTCTGCTACATGGTATGCAAAATGTGCAAAAGATTGTTGGATAAACTCAGCTAAATTTGCGATTTGTTTTTTTTATTTCTAACCTGTTTTTTTCTTGAGTTTTGTTTTGTAATGAACTTTGCAAAAAAGATACTAAGAAAATGAGTACATGTACAGGTAGTTCTCGACTTACGACTAAAATTGAGCCCAAAATGTTTGTTGTTAAGTGAGTTTTGACCCTTTAAATTAAATTTCTTGCCTCAGTTGTTATATAAATCGCTGAAGTTGTTAATTTAGTAACATGGTTGTTACTGCTTGTCAGAAGGTCGCAAAAAGTGATCACATGACCTTGGGACACAGCAACGGTCATAAATATGAGCCAGTGGCCAAGCATCTGAATTTTGATCACATGATCATGGGGGTCCTGCAAAGGTCATAATTGTGAAAAATGGTCATAAGTCACTTTTTTCAGTTCATTATAACTTTGAACAATCATTACATGAACTGTTGTTAGTAGAGGACTATCTGCATTTAAAAACGTTCAGATTGAGTTTGTTATTGCCTATTTATTTACAATATGGGCATGCTAATCCTCATTTCTGTAATAATGGTTCTCAAAGTACCATTACCTCAATAACAATAAAGAAGTCTAATTTAAATGCAGATAATACTACTCAAAATAAAATTCAAGACTTTTTAAAGGGAAGCAAAGTTGATTAAGAAACTAAAAAAAAAAATTCTTAAAACTATAATTAGAAAAGAAATGGGTGGAATCCAGTAGGCTACTTCACCTCCTAGACCAGTGACGGCTAACCTTTTTGCCTTTTTGCTGTCACGTGCCAAAAGTGGGGGGAGTCATGCGCGCATGCCCACACTCATAATTCAATGCACCCTGCCCCCCTGCGCATGTGCACATGACTACCCCCACGCTCCCCATGCTTTTTGCACACGATGGCCCAATGGGCCCATTTTTCGCCCTCCCCAGGCTCCAGAGGCCTTCTAGGAGTCTGGGAAGAGTGAAAACGGCCTTCCCCACCCACCTCGGAGGCCAGAAACAGCCTGTTCCCAACTTCCGATGGGCTCAGAAAGCCCGAAAATCAGTTGGCCAGCCTACGCATGCACACTGCAGCTGAGCTGCGGCAATGCTCATGTGCCCACTGATATGTGCCCATTGATATGGTGCCATAGGTTCGCCATCACGGTCCTAGACCTTCTTCCAGCAATACACTGTAAAGGATGAAGAAATGTTGCACAATGCCGTTCTTAATGGTACCTCCAAATCTGCTTTGGAAAGATTCAAAGCCCTCTTGAGGCTGCATAGGAGAGTTGTGCATAAAGTATGAAAAACATGTTTTCTAAATTGGGAAAAAGAACTTAATATTAAAATATCAGATCTAGAGTGGAATGTGAATTGGAAGAGTAGAATTATGAAG
>JANHFK010003028.1:137423-149419 GCA_036250565.1 Sibynophis collaris | reverse complement strand
AGCGAGGAGGAATATCAGGTTATTGTGCGAGGCCTGCCGCCTTGAATAAGTACGTCTTCAAGGCCCGACGGAAGAGGTGTAGGTCTGTCATAGCTAATATATGTGAGGCATCCATTTATTTATTTATATTTTTATTTATCAGGTTTAGATATCATTTTCAGAATGGCCCTGGGCAGTTTACAGCTAAAAGCATAAACACCATGTAAAAATAGAATACATCAGTAAAATGGGAGCCAAGTAAGAAACAAAGATAGAATAAGTTAAAAGGGGGGGAGGCGCCTTCAAGGTTTTAACAATCCCCAGGATTGCACACCAATCAGAAAGCCTATATGAGTTGGTAGAGTCAGGTCTTCACACTGAAAGATCAGGAGTGTCGCGGCCCACCTCACTTCTGGGAAGAGAATATTCCAGAGTACAGAGGCAATAGTACAGAAATTCTTTAACTGACAGGGCCTATAATATACATTCCCTGCTTGACCAGGTGGACAGGTTGATATGGTTCCTCAGGTAACTTGAACCCATGCAATGTAGCGCTTTAAAGGTAATATCAAGTGAAAGAAAACTGGCATCCAATGCAGACAACACAGCAAAGGTATTGCATGCACCACCCTTGGGACACCCAAAATTGTTTATATAGCTGCATTCTGCACCAGCTATACTTTTCAGAAATGTTTAATATTATTTAGTCTCACAGTATTTTTAACTGCTGGAAATGCTTACATAATTCATAGTATAGAAAACATAGTGAATATTGTATACTTTAAATCTTGGTCGCTTTAAACTAATTCAAGTATTTTTCTGCTATGCTATTATTCTACCACATAATTAGTTGGCTATCATGTTATGTACTAGGATGAGAAAATAATTTTCAATGTTTAGCAACTCTGTCCAACCTGCAGTGCAGATTTAGGATTGTTTGGAGAACTTCTTATCAAGAGCTGCCAAGAACCTCCAGAAACAGCCTCAGACTTTTATATACATAAGGGAGAAAGGGACTAGCATGAACTTCCCCTCCCTGTCCAGGAGGCTAATTCAGTCTATCTTCGCAGCTGGCATAATAAATGAGTTGTTGGTAAAATATTTAATTATTTTCCATATCATATTTAATTATAAAATCCAACACTAAACATTTTTTCAGCGTTGTCATAACTGTGAACAGTCATTAAATGAAGGATTGCGAGTTGAAGACTACCTCTATACCTAGTTTTGGGAAATGATTGCTGATTACACTATCCATCACAAGCATAAAATATGCTGCTCTAAACAAAATATCACATGAAGACTCTGGATAAATAAAAGTGGAATCATATGTTGCCTGACAGCTAAACTCAGGAACAAAATCCTGAACAAATTCAACAAGCAGTGAAAATCTGAAAAAAGAGATTATTTATTATTTATTAATTTGATTTTTTATTAATTTAATTAACTAATTAATTTGATTAACATAATCATCCTTCCTCTCTCTTCGATAAATAAGGAATCCTGAAGAAAGACATGACTGATGAGAAACAAGCCATAAGTAATTTTGGATTTGTTTTTTCAATAATAAACTAGTGTTATTTTTCTCATGTTTCTTACCACTCAAAAGAAAACAAATTAATGAGCCTTTCTTGATCATCAGAAAAGATCTCCTATATAGACTCTATGGATTAAACAACATTAATTCAGTAGAGTTTTAGTGATTAGTGATTTAGCAAAAAGCTTCCTACTAGATGGCAGAACAAAGAACAGAAAATACTTAATCTTTAAGTAAAACCAATAAAAGTAAAATCCATATACATGTCCAGGAAAGCATTTTTTTCTTGTGGAGGATCATATTTCTTCAGAGATGCCAGACTTTTTGAGGGATTGGCCACACTCTAATTTTTCATATATGCCCATCAAGTTGGGCAAAAGAGGCATCCTGGGTCCCATTTATTAGGAATTATCATATGGCAGGACCCAGGAGATGTGCTTTTCTATAACTGTGCCTGCCTCTAGACACCATACTGCACATTTTGCAGAGATTTGAAGACCTGGCTGTTTTCCCAGGGACAAGGGCCTGGGGAGTATTTGACCCCCCACTATTGCTGAATGGAGTTTTGACTGTTGGTTGGAAATGGTTGCTTTCAATTTTTTTAGTACAGCATATATTTATATTGTACTTTAATAGTTTTAGCCACCCAGAACCACATTATTGAGATGGGAATCCATATAAATCAGTATAAATAAATATATATCTTGTATACATGCTTGCATGTTTGGGTCTAGAGTCAAAAAATGGCTGCGACTAAAACCAATAGGGTCTGAGTCTACTTCTTTTCTTTTTACACCACTCCCACCTCTCTGATTCTACAATATTTTACTTCATTCTTGCAGTTTACCATTTTTTCCAATTGCCACTTCCTTCTCCATTTTTTCAATGCCTTTCTTTCTGTCTACCTCATTGCCTGAAACTAGGCTGAGGTCTGCATCAGGGGTGGGTTCCACTTACCTTCGCTACTAGTTTGCAAGGGGAGCGCACACACATGCACTTCTGTGCATGCACAGAAGCTTTTGCGCACATGCAGAGCATCCGTGATGATGTCCAGGTGGGTGGGCAGAGTATCCCGCCACCGCTACTACCGGTTTGCAAGATCCGGACTGAACCGGTAGGAACCCACCATTGGTCTGCATGAAATGGAATCATAGGGAGCTTACATTTTACAATGTACATTATCAATGGTTGATATAATGAAATTAGTCCATGGGAGTGGCAATATTTTAAAGGGCCTCATTGTCCAGTGCATCTGACCAGAATCTAAGGCTGCAAGGTAAACCCATTTCTTAAGAAGTATGTCTATTAATCACAGAGAGACCTACTTCTGAATGGACATATTTAGAATTGTATTGCAGAGCATTCTACTCTTTCTCAGTGGAGAGTAAGTCCCACTGAGAAAAATAAAAGTAAAGAAACTTCATCCTAATGAATCAAACTTGTTAGGCTATATGCAGTTGTTATACAGAGGCTTCAATTAACTTAGGTGGTTACATGGCAGCATTTTGCCTTCTGACATTTATTGTAGTAAAATAAGTTTAAAGTACAGAACTTTGAAAACTAATATTGCTGAAGTATAGCGTTCACTAAAATAAAAAGCTAGAGAGGGACAGAGGAAGAAGTCACAGTTATTGGCTATGTAGTTATTATTCAGTAGTAATTTTTCCATATTACAGTGCATTTCAACAGTTAATTGTTTCCAATACTCTGTGCCATTTCAGTGCTACAACTGTGGCACTTCTATGCCAACAATGTCACCTATTTATTATCATTATAATAAATAATGTACAATTATACATGTACAATTAAAACATTGTAGCATCTGTTGGTATTTCATTGAAATAGCCTTGTCTGCTTGCCAGTTCCTGCAGCACTGAAGTGGAAGCATTGCACAGCCCTCATAATAAGTGTTTTTGAAATGAGTTAAATTGGGGTAAAAGGTTTATTTGGGACTTCCAAGTAAGAAATGGTCAACTGAATATGGCTCTGTTAAAAGTGAAGCCAACAACCAAAGCCAGTCTTCATAATTCCTCACTGGCTAAGGAGAATAAATCGCCCACAAGTGCTCCATACAGTAGCTTCTCATGAGGAGACCATAATATATTAGTCTCTAGTGGGTTTAGAGCTCTGGAAAATGAGTGTATAGCGATGTTTGCTCAAACTATATTTCCTACCTTTTAAAGGGCATTGGGTCACATACTTCCACTTTCAGAAATTGCTTGTTAGTTGCTTTTCAGCTATCAGGAAACTTTGGGATTGACAGGTTTTACAGTACTGGGTGAGTTCCTTTCAATCCTTAGTGAAATAATACAAGTTTTATACCTAACAAGATTGAGATTCTTTTAAAAGGGGATTTAAAAATAACAAGCTACAAGAATGACATGGAAAAAGATACTACTCCGGATATACAAAAGAAACTGGCTGATGTCTTAACAGTACAAATAACAAACCAAGACAGTGCCCAGGATAATTTTCCTATACTGAATTTACAAAAGAGTAAATTTAAAAAGTTTGAAAACTTTTGCGAGACAAAGAAAAAAATGAAATCAAATTCTAAGACATTATTTGGAGGGATTAAAGATCAAGGTTGTTAAAAGTAAAAGGAAGAAATTTAAAATTGGTTTACTTGCTCGGGGTTAAATATAACTTTGTTGTTATCTGTGGTAATCCTTAACTAACATGCTGATTAGAACTGAAATATCAAGGCTTTATGATAACACACAGAATATGGGAAGAAGAGCTCATTTATTGTATTTGAAGAAAAAGTGATAAGATTAAATTCAGAAGAAGGGGAATTATTTATTTATAAATTAGTTTCTTTTTCTTTTACAACACTATTTTTTCTTTTCTGCAGTTTTTATTTTTATTTTTTTATTTTTTTTAGATTGTATTAGTTTTTATCTTTGTAAGATAAAGGAAAAGGGGCTAATCTAACTACTAGAGAAAGGTTGTTCCATCATACAGGAACTGTCACTGAGAAACAACATTTCTTGTCCTTAGTCTTCTTCACAAAAACACCCCCAGAAGACATGCTGATTCCAGGTAGAGAAATGGTTTCTGGTAAGAATTTCTATCAATCTCCAAGCTCAGACACTACAAAAAGCTAGTGCAACTAACGCTATAGTTATTCTATTACCACACACAAAAGACAGAAGTCAGGAAGAAAAGGAAAGGCACATTCCACAACTATCATTCTCAACCCAACATAGTGTAATTTATTATGTTTCAATCAAATTTTATTTTGATAGATGATATAGATATGTATTTAAAATTATTTCATAAATTTATATTCCAAGGCAATTGATAAGACTGTTATTTCCCAGATCTTTCTAGTCAAATACAATGAGTTATGGCTCTAGGAGTTACCTCAGATCTTCAGGGGAATCAAGGAACACAAAATTCTTGAAAAATTAATACTGAGGAAACATGAAAAATATACTGAATATTCTTTCTAAATCTGAGCTAGGATATGATAGCACAGTCAAGATTAGAACAAAAAACAGTTCCAAATAAAATCTTAGTCTTCCATCTAGGGATAGAAAAACTGGTTAATATTGCTTTCTCTCACTTTGGATTCAATAATTATAGCAAAGAGAGGCTCATTTGTACCTATTAGCAACATAAGTGCTCAAGATGAGGAGCCTGCTAAAAGAACTTCATTTTATATAACCTAGATTTGATTTATCTCACCGATCATCACTCACCCAGAACCATTTTTGGCACACAGTGTGTTGATCATTAAATAATTCAACCCTCACAAACAATGGCATATTGAACTAGGAAATGGAATGAAGCAATCATGCTATATTAGCTTTTCCTAATCTTGATGCCCGAGAAATGTGAGAATTTCAGTTCCAAGAATTTCTCAACCAGCACAGCCATTAGTGAGAATTCTAGGTGTTGGTCTATACATCCAAAATATGGAGATTAGATTTTGCAGAAACCCAAAATACATTGCCATCTATTTTCAATCAATGTCACATATATGAATTAGCCCCCATAGTTTATTGTGTTCACATCTTCTTTATAAATAACCTATGGGCAATTAAGAAAACAAAGGCAAAATTAAAATCTGCCACAAGTCAATGCAGGACTAATGAAATCATAGAGTTTTTAATGCAAGTCTCACCCTCAGCATGTATGGATGATGTCACTTTAAGATACTTCAGAAAGTATATTTACAGTTGAAGTTTCTTATGAACTTCACATTTGTACTTTTCAGAATGCAGCAGATGATTCTGATGCTGACTCTAATTTCCAGGACCCCCTAGCTAAAGGATAAACTTTACCATCATCCTCCAGCTCGGAGGAGAACTATGTACTAGGCTTTCCGATAATATTCTAGACTGTGTTGGTTTCTGAGGAGAGAGATCTTTTAAATACTGTATCTTCTTCCTCCTCAAAAGAAGCTATATCTCAAAGCCCTATCATTCTAAAGATGGAACTGAGTTCTTTTGAATACTCATAACTGCTGGTCACCTTCATCTTGACAACTAAAAAACAAAGCAAGAGTATGCTTCATTATATGTGCTGAGTTAGATCGGAACTAAGACAAGTCCAGTGATGTATGGATTCCAGGAAACTCTGAATGCTTTTAATCAGAATGGCTTGATATGATTTCTAAATCTCCCAATTTATTTTATTTGAGGTAGTTAACACTACACCTTGAACTACATTATACCTTGAGGAGGAAAGACATCTAGGCAATAGTGCAGCGGTATACTATGAGTATCCCTAAATTATCTTTATAAATCTATGATGGGGTTCATTTATATTGAAATCCTATTGACTGCCTACTTAATGGTAGATAATTATGATTTCAACTCTTCTCAAGATCACTGCTCTTCCTTGCTAGGTTATCCATGATAGCATGCTTGAGAAGCTTGATGAAGATGAATTGATAAAATATAAATCAGTGAACTTACGATCCCGTGGGACTTCAATGGCTCTGATGAGGTTATGAAGATATGAGGCGAGCACCACGACCATATAGGTTAGGAGATACCTTTGAATTACCATGTTGAATATTTGGCTAAGATTCTATGTCCTCAGTTTCCTCCAAGAAGGCAAAGTGGTGCCTTTACTGCTGAAGTATATACCAAGGTGTTTTGAATTACTATAAAAAAAAAGAAAGAAAGAAGAATGAGTAAGTATTGTAAGCTACTACTGTATTAAAATTCATATATGCCTAATTTTTTTCTAAATCTTTGCTGGAATAAGACAAATGAGAACAAAATACACAATCAGTTACATTCTTGGTCTAGGTTCAGATGACAACATCCAGTTATTTTGAAGGTTTAAAAAAAAAAAAAACTAAGCAGAGGCAGGTATGTTTAATATTTAAATTCTGGTCAGCTGGCAATTGCTACCTGAAACTGACCAAACCTTAATCAGTGTCCTAAACACTGTATAGGTTGGAAAATAATATTATTACCATTATATTTTTGAATGGTCACTATACAAGACAGTTGCTAAATAAGGACTACTTGTAAATGCGAATGGGAACGGGTTTCAATGACCAAACAGATACTGGCAGAAGATTATTCCCCATGTTTTTCTCTATTCTGTTCCAAATTCCAGAACTGCTTTGTTATTTAAGAACAAGAATGCTACCTCTGCAAATATTTCACTTGTTGATTGCTTGGGATGCAGCATACAGGATAGGCAACAATAATTAGTATGCTGCTTGAGGTCTGAGAAGTACTGAAAGAAGGCTCTTTTGCTGAATGAAACAAATGTTGCCAACTTATTTGTGAAAACATTAACATTAAACTAGGTCCAAATTCAGGCTCTCTAAAAACAGAGAAATCTAAGTGCTGCCAGCTGCACTGACATCTTCTTGTAAGCAGGCAATTCACCATTTTCCTAAGAGTAATTTGCTGCCATGCTTGTGTGAGTGGGTAGTTTATAGTCAGGAGACACACACAGCGCTATTTGCCCACAGTTGACATCAAATCAGGACACAGCCCACACTGTCCCGACCTTTACTGTTCCTGAGTCTGAAATTCTACCCACAACCTTAGTAATGCAAAAATGATAGTGTTCTACAAAGATGCTGATAGTGCAATAGATCTAAAAAAGCACACATCATAACCAGTACCAAGAACCCTTTTCATAATCATTAAGATGCTGCTCAGGAATGGCATGACCTGGCATGCAGACAAGTTTCAAGGAAAAAGCATCCTGATGGAGCAGGTTCTGGATGCAAACTTCAGATGGAAAACTAGAAACCTTTTAAATGTGTGCTAAATATAAAATGCACAGTCAATTTCTTCAGTGGGTAAATAACAGGCCTATTTAAACTATACCCCGACAAAAGTATTTTCCATGTAGGCAAATACCTGCCAGAAAATCTTGGAAAAGCTTTGAGGTACCAGTTCTACTAGTTTGAAGGATAGATCCAATGTATATTGCCTCCTGGGATATCCTGCATAGGTTTCTTTGGCCCTATCAGGTAGGCCAGACTAAGAAATCAATGGCATATTCGCCAGTGTTATTGTAATAGAATCTTGCAATCTGAATGTATTCCTCCCCCCATCTAATGTTATCTTAGAAGGGGTTGGAGGCATTTGTTCATTAAACCCCCAAATTCTGGGTGTGTGTGTGTTATGCTACATCTGTGAATTTGATGGAAATCCTTCCCTTCCCCTCACTTGGGTCAATTTCTGGCAAAACAAGCTGCAATTTCATCTCCATTAAAAGGTGATTAAACCACCATTTCCCCCACCTGAAATAATATCTCAATATATTATCAGAATTGCCCCCAAAGAATGTGCTACAACATGCACAGCTTTTTTTAATATAACCAAATGTATATATCCTGAACCTGGATTCCCAGGAGAGAGGGGCTGATTCCAGAGGACCAAGAGACAGTGAAGTTTAAATAATTTGGTTGGGAGAAAGAGATTTAAGATGACTCCTCCCAAGCAATTCTCAGAGTATATCTTTGATGGTGCAAGTAATTGTTTTAGTTTGGCAAGATTTCTGTCCATAGATGTGGAATGATAAAGGAAATTATTGGTACATAGAACTATGGTGATTATAAAAACCTGCAAAAGAGCCTCAAACAAAGATTACTCTCAGGCCCCAAGAACCAAGAAATTTCCACGCAATTTCCTTTATCATTCCACAACTATGGACAGAAATCTTGCCAAACTAAAACAACTATTTGCATCATCAAAGATATACTCTGAGAATTGCTAAGATACTTCACTGCATGTATCCAATCATTCTTGTCCCTAATTTAAGGTATTTTTCTAGCACACTTTTCAAAACAAACCTTTCCGATATGATTAAAACCTACTGTGGATTAAATTGCCTCCAAGTTATGATCCTTCAAGAGATGCAGCATTATTCTACCACCTCTGAATGGAAAAGGATGGCTTTGTGACACAGAAAAAAGATGGAAGAAATAAGCCACATCACTGCACTCCAAATGTTCTTATGATTGTAAGCCAATGTAGCAATGCAAGACAAAATGGAAAGGTGAATGCTACATTTTAGTTAAAATGATCTTGTGTACTGCAGGATAATTAAAAGGCAAGCTTTCTACTAAGCAAGCTTTCATCTAAGATAGATGATCTTGTTTCTACGGTAAGTAATCAAGGATCATTTTTAATTACAATATGTTGAATTTGTTCCCAGGTAGAAGCCATTTAAATTTTATTTTATTTATTAGTTTGTCAAACATGTACAAGATAGCAAGTATAAATATGAACGTGGACATGAACGAAGGAAATAAATACAAATAAAAGGGGACAGTAGGACAGGGACGGTAGGCACGCTGGTGCGCTTATGCAAACCCCCTTTACGGGCCTTTTAGGAATGGGGTGAGGTCCACGGTAGACAGTTTAATGTTGAAGCCGTGAGGGTTTGAAGATGTAACAACGGAGTCGGATACAGCATTCCTGGCATATATATAATAGTAATAATAATAATAATCATCATCATCATCATCATCATCATCATCAAGTCAAGAATGTTTGTTACACATTTTTAAATGATCAGTTGACTGTGTTTCATATTTAATGAATAAAAGATAATAATAATAATAATAATAATAGTAGTAGTAGTAGTAGTAGTAGTAGTAGTAGTAGTAGTAGTAGTAGTAGTAGTAGTGGATTAATAGATAATGGATTCTGTTTTAGGTCTTGATTGTGCTTTCAGTTGTTGATTTAACAAATCTATAATGAAATTATTTACCTCTTCCACTTCTGCCAACGAATCTCAGGTCATTAAACCGAGCCACTTGATTCTTCATTACAGCTGAGGCATTCCTCAGCTCTGCAGAATAATTTTCATCGTTTCCAGCCATGACTGTAACCACTGTCCCATCGGGGACTTCTCCTAAAGCCACCACCTATGACAATAAAGACATAACAATAATTTCTTAATTTCTCTGAGTAGCAAATCAACCACTAAATACTTGGTAGTTGGTGTTACTTGCACTCTTGAATTGTATCAGCAAAAGAGGGGAAAGTTCAGGCCGATCATGGCCATTATTTTCCAAATGATTATGATTCCACTCCTTGAGGTATGAACGCATTTGTAACAGGAAGCAGCCATTCAGTGGCCTCCTGGATATGGGGCTCTGGTTTCTACTCCACAGCATAAATTATGCACATAGGCTACCTGCAATAGACATGAATCCAATGCATGCTAGAGTTGAACAAGATGAACTGGTAAGTTAAGACCACTCTATCATTTCACAGGTTTGTTGCTCATGAAACTTCCATAGTCAAATAGAGCTGGCGCAATGATTAGAATGCAGTATCGCAGGCTAACTCTGCCAATTGCCAGCAGTTCGAGTCTCACCAGCTCAAGGTTGACTAATCCTTCCATCCTTCCAAGGTTGGTAAAATGAGGCCCACATTGTTGGTGGCAATATGCAGACTCTGTAAACAGCTTAGAGACGGCTGTAAAGCACTATGGAGCAGTATATAAGTCTAAGTGCTATTGCTATAAACACCAAGTCTTCAATTACTATATTACAGCAATAGGTCACAGCATTGGCAATCATGACACTGGATGTGATGTCATATTGATATGAATTTGCCAAATCCCAGTTTTGGAGCCCTCAGAACTCACCTTGATCATGCTTTTTTTTTTAAAGCAGTGCAAATGTCTGCCTTTTCAGTATAAAACTTATTAAAACAGTAGTGTAAACCCTAAAATAAATATATCAAACAACCAATGAAAAACTGCTTAACTTCCCCAATACCCCTCCTCCCAGATGTATGATATCATTACACCATCCCCACAAAATAGTTAAGAGCTGATCTTGGCTTTCAAAGACTGCTAAGTCAGCATACCTCCAGAAACCACATGGGATAGAATAGATAAAATGGTGACCTCCCATGCTTTAATTCTAAAGGAAAGAAGATGTTTGCATGACAATATGCTGATTCTTAGGATCCCTACATCTGTGTATTCCACTATAGTCTTTATATCCAAGTTTCACTCATGGAATAAGTCTCTGTTTAATTTTGTTTTAAATAACACAAAGCAAAAGAAGATAAAAAGGTTCTAGTTTTCATTATTATGGGAAAAACATTGAAAAATATGAGAACGATATTACATGTTTAAGAAGCTCAGTTTAAACTGTCAATTTTGTTTCTGCAACGTAATTTCTCCTTAGGCTGTTTGTTATTATAAGGCATTATCTACAGAACCAAACAGAACAGTACCAAATTATTCTAAATGTAGAAAATAATGCTCAATTACATTTAAAAGTAAGTATTTTGATCTATAGAAGTATACTTTATGGATTCTGGAACCTGCATTTATCACAATATGTTAAACTATCTATTCCTATGATCTCACACAGTGATAAGGTAACACCTTCAATTCTGCAGTGCCAGAAATAAAGTACACAATCACAGTAAAAATACTTGTCAAGTATATTTTGGATTTCTGTTTCAATATTGCAAATAGCTTTGTGAACCAAGAAACCAATATAACCATAGAAATTAACAATAAACTAAGTTTATCTTGGACAGATTTTATTTTCAATTTTGCTTTCTAACTGCAAATTAGAAATATGTATTTTAGCCATACTATGAACAACTTAGAATTCATGATTTTAGCATAAGGCTCCAATGGGTGTAAATAGATTCAAGATTAAGGATCTAGGAATCAATTCAGCTGATGATAAAAGAATAAATCAGTCATAGATACGTAAATAATTTCCTGCTGAAATCAGAAGGACTTTGAAGTGTTCCATATTATTAGACTTCTATCTTTTTCATCATTTGCCACAAAGAGCTTCCGACCAATGGGAGCAAGGAACCTAAATAACTATAATTTCTGTAAAGGAGGAATTAAATCACCCCTACATGATTCCAAATTGTGTGTCTAGGCACACATTAAGCCAGGGAGAGCACACAAGGTGAGTTTCTATTTTATTAGAAGAAATTGTGCAGTAAAAAAAAAATTTGATTTTGTGAAGAAGAATGAGAAGGGAGATTACATTCTCATATAA
>JANHFK010003028.1:106608-119587 GCA_036250565.1 Sibynophis collaris | reverse complement strand
ATGCAGCCTAGAACTGTGTTGGCTTTTTTGGCAGCTGCTGCACATTGCTGGCTCATATTTAAATAGTTGTCCACCAGAACTCCAAGATCCCTCTCACATTTAAACCCAAGACTTCCTGATTTAACTCCCACATACTCTACATTATGCTGACTGCCTTCAGACCACTTGGCTCTGTTGTGTTTAATCATGGTTTGCTGAATAACTCACATGTGGCTTAGTTCAAACAACATGCTAAATCAATACAAAGCAAATTGTATAACAGCTTAACTCGATATCTGAGCTCAGCATTTGATTCACTCACATTTATGATTCTTTTATCTATTTCACCTACAGACACTCATAACATGTGAATTGAATGAGGCATAGAGGTGAACTGAAGAGCTTTCTTGGAAGAGAAGTGAAACATTTTCAAGAAAAAAACTTGCCTTTTGAAAAGCACCTTTGGTTCAGCCATGACCTGGATGATTGAGAATCTCCACAGACATGTGGATGGAATATAATGCTGGTATCAATGAAAATAAGAGGAGGAATGAATATGATGTGTGGTGGTCACCATGGGTTATTCATAAAATGAAGGTGGAAGGAAAAAAAGATTACAGCTATTCAATCTGCCCCACAAGAACTAAAAAGTAGTGGGAGTACTGCAAAGCAATCAACTATCAATGAAAAAAACAATGATTTCAAGGAACAAAGAAGGTAAGGATTTCAAGTATCCAGTAAGAATTTTTTAAAAGCACATGCATACTGCATCCCTTTATGACCAGCCTTCACCTTAAACTGACTGTGTCATGCATGCTTAAAGCCATTTACATCCCTTTAAGTCATCCTTTAAAGCTCTAATAAATGTACCAAAGCAGAATCTGCCACAGGAAGAAGGAGCATCTTTCAAGACAGTACATATATGCTCCTTCTGAGTATGTAAAGAATGACTGATAAACAAAGCACTGATATACTTGCTTGTAACCGGATATATCTATTTATCCCGGTGCAGAAATGTTTCTTGCATTCCTACCTATCACAATCATACGCTAGCCATCAATTGTGCTGTGGTATAGTATAGCATGTATAGATCTTGTCAGCTTCAAATAAAGTCAGGAAAGTATCTGAAATCTTAAATAGATATTGCCAGTCAGTGCTGTAAGCAACACTGTGCTAAATAAGAATCAGAGGGCTTTCCTTTTGTTCTTGTTTCAAATGAGGGAAGTGTTAGGTTACCTAAGGTGAGAATCTACCTACTGTATATCACTTTTCTTTCTGCACATTAAGCTTCACTGAGAAACTGATCCTCAGATCTGGTCAACTGGCAAATGCAAACAGATAACATAAAACCGAATACATCATGTTACTATTACACATTTCTGATCAGGTATATTAGGGGCTAATTAATCACCTGCAAGGTGAAACTAAGAACAAGAGAATAAGAGACAACCCAAACTATAGTTCTACCAGTAATGGGTCCCTTTGGACTCTATTTGCTTTCATTCAAACCTCTAAATCAATTTGAAAAATGAAATGCTCATCAGAAATACCATTTTAAAAAAATTCCTCCGAAATCATCTGCTTTTGGAAACTTTTAGTAAGAGACTAACTAATTCAGGTAATGCATTTATGTATGAATTCTGAGTACTAGTACAATTATGCTGATTATTGCAAGACCCTACAAATTGATCATTCAGAGGCTCTGCTACTATTACCTGATTATCACAATTTACTAAGAAGCCTTTTTATCTAACCATAGAGTGCCTTAAAATCCCAGTACATTTAAAATGTTTACATGAGATTTAATAATTCTTCTGTTAGACTATTACATAGAAACATATGCTTCCATTTAGTCTTGACAAATACTTTCATTGCCACTAAATCAAATCATACTTTGTGTCTCCCCCACCCAAACAACAACACAGAAACCCAATCACAACCTTCTGTTAAGGGCAACACGCCTTTTGTTACAATCCATGGGGAGCAAGGCAGTTTTCTTGTATCCATAACAACCTGCATTGATGCACAGGAATTCCCTAATGAAGAAAGTGATGAAAATTATTCATGAAAAAAATGTGCCATTTTGCTTCTGGCAGTGTATAGGAATTATCAGGCAGGATTTCAATCCCTTCTTTCTCACTACTATCTGAACTGCAATGCCATCTGCTTGAATAAGACTTCAACTCTACTGCTTTCAGTATTTGCATAGTACCAAACTAGAAAAAGCTAACATGTTTACATATTTGAGACACCTCTATACTAACATTCCTTTCTCCTTTTGCAGCCTTATCCACTTCTAGCTTTGTGGATTTCAGATCTCAGAATTCCATAGCCAGGCATAGTAATTACTGAGAATTCAGAAAGTTGAACTCCATATACCGGTAAGTTACCAGGGTTGGGAGACACTAGCTAAATACCAGACAGAAAATCTGAGATGAAAGTAGCGTAATGTGACATATCTGAGATTCTTGGACAATTTTTGCTGACTCTTTTAAAGTCAGTAAAAAGAGAGTAACATGGTAGAACTCATTTCCAGGGAATGTAACAAGTTTAGTCTCACCCATTAACTGCCGTAATCATTGCTAACTAACAGAGGCCACACTGTATCTTCCTACCTCAAATTCAATTGCTTATCTTAAAGCATATGTATGAATAAATGCACACACATGCAAACTGTACCTTTTTCCTCTTTGCTTTGTTGAAAAGAAATGCTTTATCATTAGCATTTCAGATTCAGTCCAAAAGACAGCCAAACTGGACAATGATGGTTGAAATAGTAAGTCTCTAAACCCAATGCACACTTTCCAGTAGATCTTATCTATCACAACCTTCAATCACGCTTAATGCATCTATTTTCATGGAGATTAGAGTTTGGGATTTTCATTTACAAAGAGAAAGTAAATACGGGATTCCCTGGGGGATAAGAATAGGGAAAAAATGAAGACAGGAGCTACATCTGCACTTCACAGTTCTAAAAGGATAGCATATTACTTTCATAATTAATGAAAATCATTATTTTAAAGGTATCCAGGCTCAAATATTTTAGGAGAGAGCAAAGCTGCTATAAATCCCATGCCAATGGCCAAGCTGGTGGTTGTTGATAGCAGTAATAGTCCAAATATTTGGAAGCCAGCCATTTCCCTGCTCCTGGGAGGAAAAATATGCTCCATAATGAATTCAAGAATGCATTTTGAGGGATCTTTGGCAATTCATAGATCCAAGGCGTGTGTGGTAACTTAATGAAACAGATAAACGTTTCCTGTTTAAATTTAATAAATAAATATATGCACACAAATTCATAAATGTATATTTCAGGTTGGGGGAAGATGTCCAAAAAAAAAGCACCATTATGAGTTAGATATCTAGTCCTGAATTCTTAAGACATCATGACACTTCGCTGTAGAAATAAAATAGCTTTAAGAAAAATAAGCGGTTACTGCTATGGAGTCTAATATACTTCAACAGAGGATCAATCAACCAGTCACATGCCTAGAAGAAAAATAGATATCCTTTCTAGAGATATGTCAGATTCTCTCATCTTATCTGCTCAGATTCATTAATAAGGATATTGACAGGATCTTGCTGCTTTTAACAAAATGACAAAAAAATATCACCAGCATTGCTGCAGCACAAATCCACCTGTTCATACCTGCATTCCACATCATGACTCACAAATGGGGCAGAGCTTGTGCCACAATTTTTCAACGTTGTTTTCAACATTCCAACTTGCATTGCTCGCCTTCTTCCGCCGCTGCATTCCTATCTGCAACATGCATTATTACAGCTTCCGAGATTATGTGGTACCAAATGTGGTGGGACCAAACTAAGAACAACTGTTGCTTTGCTTATGAATATACAATGGTACCTGACTGGCTGTATAGCCTGAGATGGAACTTGATCTCATTCATAAATATTAAGGCTGGTAAATTATATTATCATCCTGAAGGCAAGAAACTAATATGCAGAACATGCAATTTGTCATATGCTAACGTTCCTCATTAGACATTGTTTTTCCTTACTGAGAAGTTGTCATGTTATTAATTAAGCCTATGATGCTACAGTAACAATACATTTATTCATTCATTTTTATAGCCACCAATCTCAAAGAAGTAACGCTGTGTGGCAAACAATCATAAAAGAATTAAAAACAGTTGCAATATATTATAAGATTGAATATATATGGCAGTCATCATAGATGTCAATATAGCCAGGAAATGGGGCTCTTCCCCGACTTGGGACCCCAGACTTGGGAACAAGCCAGATCTCCAAGGCTTTTACGAAAGAGTTGAGTCATCCTCAATTATGATGGGGAAACGTTCCAGAGGGCAGAGACTATGGCAGAGAAGGCATGTCTTCTAGTTTCCACCAGCTGACATTCCTTGGATGACAGGATCTATAGCATGCCCAACCACACAGACCATATTGGATAGGTAGAAACCACTGGGAGTAGATGGTCCCTCAGGTAACCCAATCCCAAGCCATGAAGGACTTTAAAGATGGCAACCAACACATTGCATTTAGAAACACAGAGGCAACCAATGCAGTTCATGCAATGATGCTGTTACATGTGTTGAACATCTGACACCATTTACTAACAGTGCAGCTAGTTTGCACTCGTTGAAGCTTCCAAATATTTTTCAAGGACAGCTTTATGCAGACCATGTTGAAATAATCCAGGCAAGAACATTTCATGGATAAAACGAATTTAAAGAAGTTGAAAGAAATATTCCTTGTAACTTAAACGACAAAAGTGTTCTAAGGAGGCACTGGAAGTTCCCACCAATGGTTACAGATCCCTTAGCCCTAAAACTAGCCCCTGATCTTTTCTTTGCACCCTGCAGTGTCTAATAGGGTAAGACTCTAGCAATAAATTGCTGGAATTGTAATTAACAACCAAGGCTTTTTTCTATTAATTTATGAAATGCACACATACCACCTCTGATCCCAGTGGTACAATCAGTACATCTTATTAACACCTTCTGAAAATCCCATTTCCTTTCTTGCTCCATTTACGCATGAATGGTTCATTTGTGAAACTGGCAAGGAAACAAGCATGTTTTCACTTATTTACCGTCCTTTTTACTGAAATATAAGAGTTCATGCTTCTTCTTTTCCACTGTAATCCTATAAAATAAGTAATCCAAAACTACTGCTATGTTTTTTAAATATGTTTTAACCAAAACTACTGGTACCCAGGAATATGTTTTAATACATGCAATTTAATGAAGTTTGTGGATTCTGCAGCCAATATACCTGAAAATTAATTTAGTGGAATTTTACCATTCCATAAAGCAATTGAGCGATGATGCTGTTGAATTTTCATGTCAAAATTCTTATTTTCCTTTTACCTTAGTAAAAAACTAATCAGGAATTATTATTATTTAACATATCAACTGATGCCCTAGATTTTTTCTTGCAAAGCTTTGGTGGGAGAAGATGAAAATAGTTTCCCTCCCTTCTTTTTCTGAAATGGTATAATCCTGATGGGACTGAATTATTTATGATCTCCCACCATGCAAATTAATTTGTTCTCACTCAGGTAACTGGGAAATTTAAAGTACCTTTTCTCTGACTCTTAGCACAGTCCTTAAAATAAAATTACATCAGCTGTTGTCATTTACCTTACCCTCTTCCCTCATCTTTTATTCTCTAGTTAAATTAAAATGTGAACCATAACCATGGAACAGTGAATTTTCAGAGGTTCTTAGTTTGCAGGTGAAGACTTTTATTTTAAAATAAAAAATCTGAAGCTTGTATTAAAATAATTCGACAATTTAATATATTCAAGTTGTCATCTCTTTAAATAAAATGACAATTTTTGGCTTATCTGTGTATATTTATAGGAGATATTACGATTCAGCAACCGAACAAATCTATGCAGCATTATAATACAAGCATTTTTAATATATTATAGTATAGATATGATCACTAATGCCATCAAATGCTAAAACAGCAATATAGTGGTTAACCTGGAGATTAATTTAAAGAAGCTTGGGCAAACAATTGTGAGCTATCCCACTGTATTATGTTCTATTTAAAATAAGTTTATATAAACATGGCAATAAGTAGGGCACCCCTATTGTGATTTATTGTTTAAATTCCTACATTAACACTACAGCAGATCCAAGCTATGCCTAACTTCATAGTTCATCCAAGAAACAGTATAGGTTCTGAACACATGTAATTTGGCTTATGTGAACATAAAGAGAGGCGTGACATCCCAACTACTTTATATCTTAAAATTTACTTGCTACCACAGAATAAGGTGGATTTAAAAAAAATATTTTGAATCATATAATTTTGATGCAACTATTTATTTAAAAAATATTTAATTTCTTCTCGTGTTCTATATAAATCTCACCTTTCTATTTATATAACAATAAAAGAACTTGATTTAAAAGACTCGATTATTAAAACAAATAAAGATCAAATATGCCATTTTCAAGCAATAAATACGTTACTTCACTAATACAAATTTAATTTGTTTTTAATTTAAAGAGTAAGTCATGTAAGTTTGTTTCTTAATGACAATGCCCCGAATAAAATACTTTAAAATTGACTCCTTTCCATTCATTACATTACTAATTCATTTTATGAACCAATTCCTTTATAAAAATGGAAAAAAAATGTTCTACCCTAGAAGCTTCTTTCTTGAAATAAATGTCTCTACATTTAGAAATACTGGTTCATTTGAGCTGACCCAGTTTTCTTTTAAAAAGCTCACACAGCTAATAACAATAGGGGAAAACAAATACAATCAAAAGTAAACAATTTCTAAAAAATGATGAATACAAATGAGCAGAGTACAAAGACGCTAGAGAAGAAAGGCTACTTTAGGTTTGCACAAGGAAAACGATAGATTATATAAGGAATTTACTGAAGGATACAGTATTTGGAACCCAAAGGGATTGTTTTTAGAGAAAAACCCATTACTGGAGATTTAAAAAAAACAACAACCCACCCAGCCCCCCACTCCCTAATCATCTCAACCTTTCTACTACAAATGGAGAAGAGAGCTTCCAACATTTCTATTCCAAAATTCAAATCTCTTCAATCAGCATCCTGTATTAATCATTAGCCTGGGTACCTTTCAAGACATGAGTTGCGAATCAAAACATCCCAAGAACATGTTCATTTGAAAATTGTTTGTTTTCCATAAGCTGACAAGAAAAGCCCAATGTCTTTCATCCCCATCTCTTTAAATTGCTTGGAATTAAAATAGATGGATATGAAACCTCCACGGACTGTGAGACGTTCAATCAATGGGGGCAGGGGATAAGGACAAGGATTTGAGGGAGATAGATTGGTGCTGCTTGAAGTGCCAAAGTAGAATCCAATGTCCTGCAAATGAAGTCAGGAAGTAAAATGGGGATACGCTACAAAAAATATCTGCCAGTCCTTTGCGATGCTAAATCTGTTGTTACAAAAGCAGAGCCCAGAGCTGTTGTTTTCTCAGGCAGAAACCGAGGGTTTGACTCTATATTGCACCATCGTTTTACAAAGGATTTATGGCATAGAGAGTTTTGACTGCACAGTTATACACTTGCATCTCTACTTTAGCAGCTTATAATGACTATTCCAGCCCATTCCATCCCTCTGTCAGTATTAAATAAGCAAGCAGACCTACCTTTATCACCCTTCACACTTAAACAATTTTCCCTACTCCCTCCCTCCCCTTCCAGGGCTGGTGTTCAATCATCTCTCAGTCACCTTTATCTGAAATGAGAAGGTCCTTCATGCAAGGCCTGGGATGTTTTGGTCATGGCTGCAAAAATCCAGGAAACATCCAAATTGCTCAGTTGGGTGCACAAAACTGTCTCTCACTGTTTCCAAGGAAGCAGACCTCTGGCCTTCCACAGCTGAGAAAACTAAGCAGACCTTTTTCCAGGGTCAAAAGATAGATGCCATCTAACTGCTGCAGAAAAATTACCCTTCCCGGGCCAGCCCTCCTCCTCTGTGGCTTACATAGAGGCTCATTATCTCAAGCCCACCAAGCCACAGCAAATGGGAGGGCACACGCCGCCACGCTGCTCCACTCTCTTCTTGTTTAGTCCTCCTCCCTCCCCTCTCTGTGGATTCCCCTCGTGAATAATGCAGAAGCTGTAGTTCCAGACACTGCCCACTCTATGCTTCTCCCCCAAAGCTGCTGAAAACAGCTCAGAGTGCCAGCCAGGGACAGGCTCCATGTTCTGCATAGTGCAAGCCCCAGGCCCTTGTATGACAGGCCTGTGTTCTGTTGTTCCCAAAGATGCTGTCTCTTTTTGTACCATTTCTGCTTGTGAAACAACACAAAAGTCACGATGAGAATAGGGAGTCCAAGTGAAAAGGGGGAAGTTCTTGTTCACCCCTCTCTCTCTCAGGGTAGCTTTTCAGAAGCAAAAATATGCATGAAAATACAGTTCTTTACCTTTGCCAGGTAAGTTGGTTCAAGTGTTGTGAGCTAGCACAACCTAGAAGACAGTTGAGCAGAACTTTTTTCAGGACCTACATGGCTCAGAGATTTTAATGAGGATATCAGGGTTTGCAATCCTAAAAGTGGGAAGGAATAAAACCTGATGGATTTAAGTTTAATTGAATAGCATAAGAGTAAGCCAAAGCTTTAAGGAGGTTGAATCCTGAATGCCTCCTATTGTACATGTTTGCTTTAAACTTTCAAGCAAAAATTTAAGTGCAGATTCAATCAGCTAATATTCTTCGTATTCTTTTTTTCTATGCCTTCCCATTCCAGGACACAGATCTATTGGATTGGGCTACAATAAGATGCTTCCCTATTGGTCTTTGCTTGTCTCCAATTACTCTAGGCAGATGCTATTTATTATTAATATAATTCCACATCCCTAATACCACCTTCTGACTTCTGGCAGCCTGCCAAGTATTTGTTCTTATGGTATTGAATGCCCTGGAACTTATTTTTATTTACAGGACTAAGAGGATTGAAAGAGGAGCTTGTTCTTCTAGAAATACATCGAAGCCAAGAGTCAGTTCTAAGAAGACAGATAGGGGGACTATCAATTCATCAAAGGGACAAACAAAAATTGAATAAAGAAAGTTGCCATATATGAGTTTGCTTCATATATTGTTATGATGTACAGAATGGTTTAGAGTTGGTGCTGAGGTGGAAAAACTAAGGAGGGAGAGCCACATGTGCACTTCAAAGCCTTAGATGTGGCCTTCAGAACCCTCTAAAATTGTAAGTGTTAATATGTCAAAGTGGAAGATATTAAATACATAGATATTAAAGAATAATCATATAAGCATATTTAACTTGAATTAAATTTAAGTGTCATTGGAAAGGATAGTATTTAATTCTACCCTGGTCTGAGTATGTTAAGCATGTTTCTCAGCCCAGCAAGAGTTAGTTTGCTTCTGGCTTATCATGTCATATTTTATAATCCATGATTCAGTGCAGTGTTTGAACGTAATCAAATATTGTTTCACCTTACTCAGTACTGTCAATACTGATTGATACATAATCCAGCATCAGAACTGGAACCTAAGATGCACTTTACAATTAGAGCAGGGGTCTCCAACCTTGGCAACTTTAAGACTTGTGGTCTTCAAGTCCCAGAATTCCTCAGCCAGCAAAGGTTGTGAACTTCAAGTCCACAAAATTCTAGGACCTGAAGTCCAGTCTGAAGCTGGAGTCTTACACTGGTAGCAATCTCTTCAGTTTAGATGGCGCCAAGCCATGCCTTTTTTTTTTAAAGTATTTGATATAGTAGAATATTGCATGAACTTCTGATACAGAGATAATTCAACTTGAAATCTACCAATTCTTATTTCTGATGCTAAAAAGAACTCATTTAAAATGAGCTATTGATCATTTTATAAATATGTCTATGTAATTTTATTAACAGCAAAGATTTGCCACTACCTCTGTTTATTAAATTTTTCCAGTGAAGCCCAGTGTAGCCCAACACCCTGGGAATTCCTGGTAGTGTGCCATCCCAACACAAACCAGGATTGATCCTGTTTTATTTTGACTTCTGAATGATTACCCATTTGATGATAGTGAAGGTGAAAAACAAACAGAAAAAAGGGTAAAATGTGTTTCACATTAGCAAGCATTATCAAGTACACCATGGTTTCCAAAATAATCCTTAAGACTAATTTTTCAGATGTGTATGTTATATCCACAAAACAATATCAAAAAACAAAGTAGCTGCAACTTTATTGCTATGAATCTTTTAAAAATAGAAATAAATGCAATGTTTGCAGTAGCCAACAACTGAGAGCTTTAAATCTCTCATCTCCAGTGCCAAATAATGCCAACCTGAAATACAAGCTTTATCATCTATGGAAATTTGAATTAAAACTAGGATGTGGAGGAGATATTATCTCATAGTCTCCCTGTCCATGGTTTCCCTTGAAAGATTCCAAAGCAACCCTTATGTGGTCCAGGCACAAAGGGAATTCATTTTTAGAATAAGCTGCTTATTTACAAATCTCTAGGTTTTGTTTTTGCACAGAGATTACATAACAAGGAAGCAGTATTAGTTCTCAGTTAGCATGAAACTCTTTAAACTTGAGAAGACTTGACACTGAGGTTATTTACATCTTTTATTAATTTTGCTTTTTAGAAAAACTAATTTTCTAACTCCAGTCCAACCAAAGATATGACTCCCTTTTCAGGCAATTGCTTATAGCTTTCTCCTGTAGAATGAATCTATTATTTACCCACTGATTTCCATGCTATGAAATCATTGTAATACAGCTACACTCTGAGGCTGGTTCTTTATCTTCAACATAGAATCAAAATAGCTTATTCAGCCAGACGATTGAATTCCAAAAGATATTGGATAAGATCATATAGAAAATGACTCCCCAGCCTCCTTTGTAATGCTTTTCAGTGCTGTAGCTGTTCTGATTCACTTATTGCATTGCTGGCGATACTGATTGGGGGATATTTTGAAAGATTTCAAATACTCCAGTCTTAGAATATATCTATAGACAAGTTGGCTAGGTGGTTAACCCAGATACCCATACAGAACAGTGACAGCATTAACAGGTAATGAAAGAATAATTGCTTCGCAGCAGGAACACATATAGCCCAAATGAAACTCCCCCCCCCTCCCCCTACACTTGGCTAGTTTTCAAATGGTTAGATGTTTATGTATTGACCCAAAAATTAAAAAAAGAGATACTGATATTAGTAATGAAATTTACAATGGTCTGAATCTTTGCAAGGCTTTTTTAGAATTATCAGAGAAGACTTTCCAATCACCCTAATTTTCCAAATTTAAGAAGTTGGAATTTTATCCACAATTATCACATTTTTGTCTGACATTTTTCCTCTTCCCCCCCAAGACCCCATCTACCCAGCAAATGAAATACTGTTGGGAATAAGAGAAACTTGATGGATAAGACACACCATTTAGTTTAGTGGTAAAAGTACCTGTTAGAGATTGTGAGTTCTAATCCTACTTTAGCCCTGAAGCTCACTCAGGCTTTAATCTCACGTAAGTGCTGTTTCTTTTAAGTTTTAGATAATCGTTAAGAAACTTGATTATACTTGATATCTTGAAATTAAGTCACCACTATGAATTTCATTGTATGATCCACACAATTCCATTGTATGATATTCTTACATTAGCATTCATACCATTTTGTTAGAAGAACTAAATATATTGACGAAAATGAAGTGCATGACAATGGAGATGGCCAGATTTAGAAGAGGAGGCAGCTTCTATATAATTACATAGAAGAGGACATTTTCAGCAGCTGTAATCATATTAGATATGCTGAAAAATTGTCTTCCACACTGTTGGATTGGGCATTAGAAGAGACAGGAGACAGCTCTTAATTGTAACAACAGCTCTTTATTGGTAGATCGATGAAACCCAGCAGCTGGCTCATCTGACAGCTTGCCCTTTTATAGGCAGCTGTCAGATGGCTCGGCCAATGAGCTTCAAGTATTTTCCCGCCGGTTTGGCGGACCTGAGCATAGCCTATGCTTACTCCTATTTAGTATACAACACACACAACTAGTGAAAGAAACTTTTTCTCCCATTACTCTGAGTTGGCCCACACATTATACTAAATCATTATTTGCCTAATCATAGTTTGATGAATAAGTCAGAACTAGATGACTAAATCAAACAAAATAAGGCACTTTTTGGCTTCATGTGATACATTTAACCAGCATTTGGGTTCCCAAAACATGTTAAACCATAGACTGCATTTCTAAACCACAATGGCAAGTATAACCCCCAAACAAACAAAGCAGTCTGCATGATACCATAAATAAATCCAGCTATAACATAGATATGGTGAGGCAGGAAAACATAGAAACATTAGGCTGTGGCCTAAACAGATGAGAAGCCCAAAGGTAGTGAAAACATTACTTAAAGGTTTTATCCTAAAGACCAAAAGAGCAAAGGAAGGAAAACACTGTATTTTCTTGGAGAACTTAGGCATGATGGTCATATAGCTTGATTTTCCTAGTAATTTTTTGCTTTCCTCTACAGAGTGATATTACATATTCTGGAAACTACTACGGTATACCAATCAATTCTTGGAAAAGAAAATAATTATACATATGACTCACAAAGTAAAGCAAGAAAATCAATGGAATAAATTCCATTTGGTTAATCTTTTTGATTTAAACAAAGGTTCTTTGAACTCTCCAGTTCAGAAATAGAAAAAAGTTTTTTGTTTTCAATTTTAAATGCCAAAGAGAATAGCAGTAGAACCCTTGGGAATTATCCTATCAGATAATTTCTTTCTTCAGAGGTTCTTTCTTTCTGCTAGGTTCTTGTATTCCATCTTCGAATTTCAAGTGTTTTTGCCGAGTACCATTTTAGTAATTTTTACAAGACGATAGCATAGTGAGTGTCTCTAAAATTTTGATTTATAGTGATTGAAGGATAGAGCTGAGGTGGCGCAGTGGTTAGAGTCTGAACTGCAGGTTACTTTAGATCTGAAGTTCAGCAGATTGAATCTCACCGGCTCAAGGTTGACTCAGCCTTCCATCCTTCCGAGGTGGGTAAAATGAGGACCC
>JANHFK010003027.1:189470-200769 GCA_036250565.1 Sibynophis collaris | reverse complement strand
AGCCTCATAGCGCCCCCCTGCCGTCGGTTTTCCTTTTAGCGCCCCCCTGAGGCATCCCACCGCCCACTTTGGGAACCACTGGTTTAGAGGTAAAAGGAATAGTACTGTGAAATAAAGTATGCAGGACAGAGGAAGGACTATGAAATAAGGAACAAAGGAGGTATCAGTTTGACAAAACTAGATATCTACAGTAGAATAATCCCAGATAAATATATTAATAAATAGTAATCATTATGTATATCTGCTATATTCAGCAAGTGCAGGTTTCCTTGTTTTATGTTTCTGCAAGTTTGCATGATACATGGTACAGGATGCTGACAGGCTATTAGAGAAAAAATTGAAAACCATCAAAATGAATGTGATTTTCCTTTTTAGGAGTCTATCCTGGACTACAGTTAATAGAACAGAACAGAACAGAATAGAATAAGCTGGAAGGGACCTTAGAGGTCTTCTAGTCCAGCCCCCTGCTCAAGCAGGAGAACCTATACTGGGTGTTGGCAACCTACGGCTCCAGAGCCTCATGCAGCTCTTTGGGCCATTTGCTGTGGCTCCCTGTCCCATCACTGGTTGGCCCCGCCTCTCACCCTTTTATTTCTTTTTTGGATATTTGTTGAAATCCAGGTTGACTGAGGAATGATCGGCAGGCACTGGAGGCTTCCCTTCGCGTGCCCCTCTTCCTCCAGTGATCCTCTGGCTGGCTGTGGCTGAACTAGGACCATGCGCATGTGCGGGGAGACCCTTCTCAAGCAAGCGTCAAAGTGCAGGAAAGACACATGCAGGGCAGGCAGACACTCGCTTAAGTAGGGTCTCCCCACGGGTGCGCAAGCTCCCAGCTCAGCCACAGCCAGCTAGGGGGTTGCGAGAGGAGGGGGGATGAGGAGGAGGACGGTCGCCCTAAGGCCTCCACCGCTGCTGGCAATCTTTCATCAGCCAACCTGGATTTCCAAAAAGAAGAAATAAAAGGAGTAGCGAAGCACCCCAAGAAGAGCTTGCTGGCTTTCAGAGAGAGAGAGAGAGAGATAGACAGAAAGACAGACAGACACACACACATGGAGAAAGAAAGAGACATAGAAGTATACACACAGAATGATAGACAGAGGGAGTGGGAGAAGGGGAAAGAGATACAGAGGGGGAGAGAGACACACGGGGGAGAGAGAGAGTGGGGAGAGGGGAAGATAGGGAGAGGAACAGAGAGATACAGAAAAGGGAGATGGGGTGAGAATGGTTTTGTGGCTGGGTAGGCATGTCTAGGGCAGTCATATCACTGGGTAGTGGTGAGTGACATCACGTTGGCCACTACCATCCAGGTTTTGTGGCTCCCAGTGTATTTTTTTCTGTGGGAAATGGGTCCAAATGGCTCTTTGAGTGTTTAAGGTTGCAGACCCCTGACCTATACCATTTCAAATAAGTGTCCCCACAGGGGGACAATTTGATTTTTAATGGGGGCAATTTGAACCTTGTTTAAACCAAGTTAGGCTTCCTCTGCATGAGTAGAGTTCACTTTTTGAGTAAAGTAAGAATTATATGTCACGGGGGGCATTAGGATTTTAGAGATGCTTAGGTGGGGCATGGCCAAAAAAAGATTGGGAACCACTGGTCTAGACTCTTCTTAAAAACCTAGTGATGGAGTGCCCACGATTTCTGGAGGCAAGCTGTTCTAATGGTTAATTGTGCTTATTGTTAGGAAGTTTCTCCTTAATTCCAGGTTGTTTCTCTCTTTGATTAGTTTCCAACCATTGTTCTTGTCCTGCCCTCTTGTGCTTTGGATAATAATTTGACCCCCTCTTCTTTGTGGCAGCCCCTCAAATACTAGAATACTGCTATCATATCACCCCTTCTTTTCTCTAGACTGGCCATACCCAATTCTTGCAACCCTTCCTTATATGTTTTTGTCTCCAGCACCTTTAATCATCTTAGTTGCTCTTCTTTGCACTTTCTCCAAAGTCTCAACCTCTTTTTTGTAATGTAATGTCCGAAACTAGATGCATCATAATGTGATCTTACTAAGGCTTTATAAAGCGGTATTAATACTTTACATATTTTGAGTTTATGTCTCTGTTTATACAACCAAGGAGGTGGTTTAGCAGACAGGGTGGGTGGAGGCCGGGGTGTGCCAAGAGCTTGGCCTGGTGCAGCTGTGGGCAAGCAGACAGTGGGATGGAGAGAGCAGGGCCAGCGGTCGCTGCACCCACTCCTGTCAGCCCCTGTGCTCCAAGTCAAAAATATAAGACTTCCCCGAAAATAAGTGCTTATTTTCAAGCCTAAAAGAAAATAACACCGGGTCGTATTTTTGGGGAAGCACACAAACATGGTAATGGAGATTTTGCTTGAGATACTTTAAGAACCAATTATCTTCCACAGATCGGCTGATCCAGGTTGTAATACCTGGAGAAAATGGATTTAAACATTTTTTTTAAATTTTTGCTTGTATTGAATTTTGAAATTATCTTCTCAATTAGATCTTTTCTAATTATAGAAAAATAATAAACCTGTGTTTATATGACCTTTAAGTGTTCTTAATTGGAAAACATAATTTTATTGAATATGGATTCTCTTTCCATTGCTTGCCTTTTGATTTTATTCCTTTTATCATTTTTTTTTTTACAAATCATTCAGACACCTGCATAGCATAAAATGGTATAGAAAAATATAAATAAATAAATGGACTGACTTTATTCTAAAGCCACTGGGTATTTGTGATACTTACTCAATATTTTCATTGAAGTAGAATGCACTTATAAATATCAATCCTTTAAAACGTGAGACAACCATCTGGGATAATTCTGCAACTCTATGGTTTAATTAGGTAGCCCATTGGATTGTTGTGGTTTGTAATTTTGATAGCTTTTTAATATAATAATAGTGACAAAGGTATGGAAAGTTGAGCAGAGTGGCAGCCATCTGAATATGCACTTGTACAGAAGAATCTGATGTTAATTGTAGAAATAAGAAATTGCTAAACAAAATCAGTATGTCAAATAGATTTTATTACACTCTTTACTATTCTACCAATTACAGGTAATATATTTAAAATTTCAGACAGCATTTTTCATTTCTTTTAAGCAAAGCAGAATGTATAACTAATTTGAGTTTCCAGTAGGCAGATTTGAATCTCGTAAAGTGAAAAAAAGTACCGCCTGGATAGCAATTAACATCCTTCGGAATTCTAGCGAGCAGTTAATAAAGTTAACCCACAAATCAAATTCTTGATCGGTCTCTATAGATGATTAGAACATTGATGAATATGTTTTTAGTGGTTATTCTAGATTTAGTGGTATAATTTGCCGTGGAACTAATTAGAACTAAACATAGATTTAGGCTGCAATTCTATGCACACTTTTCAGAAAACATGAATAATGTCAATCTGTCTCTTCTGGCATGGGAATATTAAATCATAATGTGCATAATATAACTGTCTTTCTGGGTTGCTATCGTTTGAGTGCTGTTGATGATTGTCAAGCCAATGCTTATGGACATTGGGTATAAGCCCTAGAGGACATTTAAGGACAAAGGACATATCTTGTTTATGAGCCGTGGTGGCACAGTGGTTAGAATGCAGTACTGCAGGGTTAACTCACTGCTCACTCCAGGAGTTCAATTCTGAGCACCTCAAGGTTGACTTGGCCTTCCATTCTCCCAAAGTTGATAAAATAAGGATCCAGATTATTGGGGACAATATGCTAATATTGTAAACCACTTAGAAAGGGCTGTAAAGCACTGTGAAGCGGTATATAAATCTAAGGACTATTGTTATTGCTGTTTTTCATACAATCCAGAGATTTTGTGAACATAAGGCTAAATATAATTTATTTTGGTATGAACCTTCAGTGACACCGATTGATGATTGTGACAATAAAGTCAAAGTATGACTGCTGAAGTAAATGAGTTACTTCTGAGCAGATTATAAGACTGCACAGATTCAGCTTATTTTTATCACTCAAATATTTGTAGATGGATCATGGTTTCCACACTCTGCTTTAATGTTTTTAAAGTCTGCTTTAAATGTTTAGAATTAACTAATTATAATGTTCTTTTCTGTGTGGTATAAATGATTCTTCTTGATTTCTGCATGCAAGCTGCTATTTAAAGACAGGATTTTTTTTCTAACCAATTGGCATCTTTTGATTGAATTTGATAATAAACTCAAGATTTGGATTGTAGTAAGTATGTAAGATTCAAACTAATAATTGTGGAATATCAGAGGTCTCTAGATTTTTTTATTACTGTGATAATATCATTCAGTATTCACCACCTCTTCTGAATTACTGCTTCTGTTTATAATAATACTTGCGTTATTCTTACTAATTGGTGACAAGTTGACCAAAAATGCATTATGGTTTTGTTGGAATCTAAAAACTGAGTCAAAGTGATTTAATATTCTGCTCTGAAAACTTACTAACATTTCAATAACATCAAGCTGTACCCATTATGTTTAATATTAACTGTTTTGTCACATTTAATCAATGCTATATATCGTCTTATATAAGATTTGCATATGCATAAATCAAAATTTATAATATACATTTATAAAAATTAGATGCTGCTCATCTATCTTGAAAGCAATACACACATACAAACCATGTTTTCCCGAAAATAAAACCCTGTCTTTTTTTTTTTTTTAACCCTGAAATAAGCGCTTGGCCTTATTGCCATGCGATCAAAAGCCCGATTGGGCTTATTATCAGGGGATGTCTTATTTTGGGGGAAACAGGGTAGTCATGGGACATGCCTGTCTTTTTATCTGTGTAATAAAGTAGTGTATTATGTCTCTGTGTTTCTGTTTTCTTCTTGAGTTGGGTTTGTGTGACTCTGTGCATTTGTGAGCATGTGTGTACCATAAAGCATAGAGCACATTACATAAGCTTTTTTCTGGATTATGTGACAAGGAGGGAAGGCAATTTAGAATAGAGTAATCAGTAATATTCTGAGTGCTGCCTGTCCCAAAGGGATACGTTGTGGGAATTTTTCTGGAATGTTTTTCTCCGCAACCCTCAGCAGATCTGGCCCAGTTTTAAACTAATCGTTTCAATTGCCAGCTTCCCCCATCATAGCAAATTTAGTCACATTCTGTTCATGTTTTGAAGAGTTATTCCAATGCACAGATAGTCATGACACTGGTTGGGTATGTGAGAAAGATATCAGTATCAATTTATAATGTTGAGAAATAATGTCCTAAATATTTATGGATCTTGGAATCAGACCAGCATGCTTGACCAATTATCAAATAATGTTCTACTGCTTATAAATATTTGTTTCTCTCCTATATGAAAATAATCATGTCATGATTATGAGCTTTCCTTCATCTGGTTCCAATTCTTTGGAATGGACTCCCACCAACATTATGTACATTTGGAATGGGATGACTTATTTTTAAAAAATACTAAAAAAGTTACTTTTTTGTGGCCCATTGTAAGTTGTTTAAAGAAATAAATTTTTAACTATTTTTTTGAATGTATAGAGGTTAAACATAGACCTTCTAATTTTGAGACATTATAACTGATTGTAATATTTTATTAAATCAATAGTTAGCTATTGTATGCCTATAGATTATTTATAATCATATGATAAATAAAACTTTTCATCTGCATGTAATTCATAGGCACCAGATTTTCATTGTTATCTCAACTCTATGCTTTCTATGATACAATCAGAATCTACTGCTGGTAATTCTGAACATTTTCTGATAGTTGGTTCCTACAAAACGAATATGAATCTCTTAAACTTTTCAGTAGACTTAAATAATTCTACAAAAATAATCAAAATCATATATGTCACAGATATCTAGAAGACAGAGCCTAATTCTTAATCCTCCAAGCAAAATTCTCCTACCTCATCTGGATTTGAGTTTTATTTTATTCGATTTGTATACCGCCCTTCTCCTTTGCAGGACTCAGTTTTGAAACTGAATCAAACCCATTTTTTTAGATTCTTATCCATATGTGTGTGAGAAAGAAGAAAAATATAGTGATGCTTAATTTATTATGAACATATTAAATTCCTGTCTCACAGAGTATTTTTTCCTAACTGAATTTGCTTTTTAAGTTCCAAATTTTTTCACTAGCCAAAATGTTTACCTATCAAGACGCATTTATAGCAAACCAGACACATTTTATAATACTGTTGTCTTTGGCCATCAATCTGATTCTCCAAGATATTTATGTTCTTTAGATTTTAACCAGAATGCATACTCAAGATGATATAACACAGACTTGGATTGGACATAATGCAGCTGTGATCTAGGATTACATGCATGATCCTTGTACTCATCAGCTCTCTAAACCTCTCTTTAAATGAAATTCTTTCATTTTCTAAAAATGCCGTTGGGGCCTGTGTAGAGCTCAAAGCCATTCTTGAAAATAAAGATACGTTAACACTTGCAGCATGTCAGCTTCATATTAATTTATGTATGTTGAAGGGAGTAGGGCCAGGCAGCAGGGGATATATTCACAAGAACATTGATATCATGGGTTTATGTTGTCTACCCTTGCAATAAACCATATCTTAAGATTCGGCTTGCAAAGAATAGGTAAATTCCCATTTAAGCAAGGTGTGGCATATCTTTCTGTTCCCACATTCAGTTAGATTGCTAATACGTATATCTCAAGGACCTGAGCACGCAAGCAGGAGACTCCATGGTGCCTTAAAATGCAAGTACATACACCAGTGCTGACTCACAGATCTTTCTTTTGCCCACAGAGAGAGAGAAAAGTTAAGGGTTTTTAGAATATTAGCCTTTGGAAAGGAGGCAGTTTTGCCCAAGAAAAATCAGGAAGATATTATCCAGCCCCTCTCCTCTTATTTAAAAAGCCTTGATCTTCATGCAAAAGGGAGGAAAAGAGATAGCTGGGAGATGTGAAAGAAAGCAGTTCACCCGGGAGGGGACCAAGGAGAAAGAATACTGAAAAAAATATCATTGAAAATTTAAGGAACCTGGAAGCAGCTTCCTGAATTAGTTTCCAAAAGAATCAGAAATGAGCAAGAGTAAAGGAGGGGAGAGAAGGTGCCATCCACTTCTGTGATGATTTAATTTGCTGCAGAATGCATATGTCCTGTATGACAAATTGCATTGTTTCCATTGTAAATCATGTAATCTGAATCATAATAAATAAGTGCTACAATTCCATTCTTATGGACAAACTTTTATAGACCTTCAACCTGATTGCTATAATTACCTACCATAGTAGATGTCTTGGAAGAGACCCTCCAAGTAGGATAAAAAAGTACTAGCTTGAGGCCTGATAGGACAGCTTCACAAGCCACATGCAAAATAAAATCTCCAATCTAGAAGCTACCTTGCAAGCCAACATATTATTGCTTATGTCCTACCAACTAGAAGTTACACATAAAACCAGTCCGAGATGTTTTTATTTGCCAATTAATAAGGTTCTTGAAATCATTTTAAAAAAGAAGCTTTGATGTCATTGAAGGTAACATAAAAGTGCTATATAGCTACAGTAAGACCATAGTCTAAGATCATGTTTCCCAAATAATAATGAGCTGCTCATGAAAAGTCCACAAGCAAGAGATGAATGCCATCATCCTGTACTTAACTATCCAAATTAAGTGACTAAAACAACTACCATATTTCATGTTTTTTATCTGGGAACTCATTTAAGTAGCCATAAAAGCTAACCATCACCCTTAACAATGGCTAGTCAGACTCTCCATAAATTGAATTCCCCAGACTTTTGGCATAGTAGTAATCCTAATATAAAATATATCCAATCACTATCTGAATATGGAGACGGTAAGGAAGGAAAAGAGCTGTAGTGTTTTTTCCTCAAATAAATATTTTTTTAATAGGCCAGCAATAAAATCTTGGAATTCGCAAATCAGATTTTTTTTCCTATAGAAAAGTACTATAGCTGGGTAAAATTCTGTAATGCTTTTAATGGAGATGGATGATACGGACAAGCATATATACTTTGTCTTGCTGGGAATGACAGTACAATGTGAGGCTAAAGTAGAGCAAAGCTATAAACTCTACTTTAATACACCAGATGTACTACTTTGGGAGAATTTGAAACTCCATTATATATAACATGTAGGGACTATCACTACTATGGAGGAATAGAAATGCTGCCTCATTTATGTTTAAGGTCATAAGTAATCTTGAAATAGAAGGAGACGGAGGGGGGTTGTGGGGTTATGCTTGCAGAAAGAGATGCCCTAAGAAGGAGCAAATGGCATTCTAGATTATACTGTCTGTAGATAAATATAGCAGAAAATTTGAAAGAGAGCTCTTGAGAATAACTACTATGAAAATAAAGTGAATGGTTATAAGATAAAATGAGACAGTTTATGGACATTACAGTTGAGTTTTAATATTTTCAATGCTTGCCTGATATTTCTAGACTTTGGAAGAGCTAAAGTGTGATATTTGTTTTCTTTTATGTGAAATATTTTATCCTGTTTTTAATCATTTAAATGAATTTTATAAGTGGAAATTATCCAGTTCTGATGCTATACATTAAACTGTTTTGTCTTTCTTTCTTTGTGATTTCAGCCAGAGAAATGACTAGAGGAAAATTCCTGAACATCCTGGAGAAACCCAAAAAGTAACTGAATATATACTACACTTAAAAAAAGCAGCAGCACCTTGTTATTTCGGAACTTCTAGAATTGTCCACATAAGCTGAAATGAAAGGACCAAACTCATTGTTTCACCTTTCTTTTGAGGATAACTGTTCTGGATTACTTCAGCATTGGCCAGCATCAGTTCTCTTAACCTCCTAGCTGCAGCTGATCCTGCCCTATTTACCTTAATGAAAAGAAGAGGACTCATTTACTCATGGTTGCTGCACACAACTATAATAATATGCATCTTGTGATAATAGCCTTGTCCCAGAGCAGTACACAGCATGGCACTTCTGTATGTATGTCCATCCCACATCATTACAAGACAAGCACTTTATAATATTCACTACTGGACAAATGCATAATTTGAGATGAAAACTGACTAGTGTTCTTTAATATAGATAATCCTAATTTTATAATTGTAGAAGTTAGCAATTTATATTGATTTTTATTAGGTACAAAGACTGCAGAAAAAATAAGGATTGTATCATTCTTGCATGTTCGTGTAATTTTAGATGTAGGATGGGATGGGAGGTTACATTCCATCAAATTTCTGTTTGGTTGATTTTAAGCTACCTTAATATGAGTACAGTGGAAGTGTGAAGAAAAAACTAAAGAAGATAATAAGAAAAAAAATACTCATATGAAGAAAACATGTCCTGTGCTCACCTTAATCATTTACTCTTTCGTTCAACTTCAGATCTCTTGTCTCTTAAAAATGTGTAAAGGCAAAATGAATTCTCTGTCATATCAGAATTTTCCCAAAAGCAAATAATATCTTTTTAGGCTGCCCATTTTGTACTATATTCATAGCTCTAGAAAAGATATCTCCAAATTGGATTTCTTTTTCAGGTATACATAGAAGATGCTTTGTACAGGATATAGAAGTAACAAAATTACATATTGAAAAGCCACGATTTCTCTTTAAGTCTCTTTCTTTTCCAGAAATACTTTTAAAATAGCTGGCTGGCAAGACACCAGGTCAAGGTCTTTTCCTTGATTGGGTTCTCTACAATAAAGCACTGAATAGAGTTTCCCTGAAACTGGTAGTTAGATTTGTGAGATATGGTGACTTGAAACTATTGGAGTTATACTAGTTACATTTGGGAAATTACCAAGCTAAAGTTAAGCACTTTTACATCCCATTAAAGTGATATTAGAGTATCTTCCCCCACTCTGGAATAAGCAGAATTAAGAAAGGGCTAATTTTGGCCTGCTAATGTTTTAATAAAAACATTTTTTCTATGTGAAAAATAATATTAATATTGGATTGTATATCAAAAGTTTGTTTTTTTAAAAAAAAGTTGACATCCAGACAAATCTTTGAAGTTTTCAACATACAACTGTATACTGTTCCATTTACTGTAGCGGTAATGCAACTTTGGAAATGTAAGAATACAGTATAAGCAAGAAAACAGTATGTAATTTAATATATACTGTAAATGATGACCATTTTCTGTGTTCTGGTAGTTTGTAAATTACATGAGTTAGATATTTCTCATGTACAGAAAATCAGCCATATTTCCATTTTAAATTATATATATCTTGCATTCTTTCTAGAACAGGTTCTAGATTAGAACATTCTGATCACATACCATACATCAAATGGCAATTCACAAAATTTGCCCTTGTCAGGACATTATATTTGCGGACCTAAGATTCACATGCGAAAATATTACATCCGTGCCAATGATGACAAAACTATAACTGATAACGAACAGCTAGCAAAAAAATACTAGGAGCAGGAAAAAAAGTGTTTACTGCTCAGAGAAAAAGTTTGTTTCTCAACAAACCTAATATTTATATTTTTGTTTAGAAATACTGAAATTGTTACCATTTTTTTGTTTGTGGGTTTTAATATATAATAACTCAGAGTTGAGCATTTTGAAATATCTTAATGATTGGAGGATGAGGGAGAGGTACATTTTAAATCTCACATTAAAAACAAAGTGGTTGACTTTTGATGTATTATCTGTCCAAAATACATTTGAAGCCTTGGTTATGGGCAACTTATAGATAAGATCCCATCTGCCAGGATCTGATTACCGTAGTTAACCTCTTTTACATTTGAAAACATTTCTTTTTATTCTAAAAATTTGTAATTTTGAACATATACCCAATTATTGGTATATATGCTTTAAGTAGAGATATTTATATTTTTAATGCATAGATATGTTAAATATTTAGTAAAAGTGCCCTACATCAGTAATTTGTATGTTACAATTTTGTGCTTTTGATAGTAAATAAAAAGTTACATTTTTAAAACATTCCTATGAAATCTAGACTAGTGAATCATACTTCTTAGATAAATCCCAGACTGACATTATGCATATTTATGTGTTCAGAATTTCTGTTGGATTTGATGGGAGTTATTCTCAAGCAAATATTCATGTATTTTTATCTGATTATTAATAAGAGGCACCTTGCTATTTGTGTAAGGTTTGCTGCAGACAGGTTAAAGTATCTTCATTCTTTTAACAAAAAAATGTAACCATCTCAAAAAGCTGTTTACTAATGTTTTTATTTGCATTTGAGGTACGTTAAATATATTTTATGGTTCAATATTTTTAAAAGAATAAAGCTTTGAAAACAAAAGTGAAAAAAGAATAAAACTCAATCCTATTGAAATTTGAACAGTTTCCATAAACAGCTGTGTACAGTGGTGGGTTCCACTTATCTTCGCTACTGGGGAACATGTGTGTGCAGGGGGAGGGGCCTGTGT
>JANHFK010003027.1:131633-142026 GCA_036250565.1 Sibynophis collaris | reverse complement strand
GAACGCGCGGTCCTTCGGAGGGTCCTTCGCGTTTCTCTCTGTTTTCTCTCTCCCTTAACGCCTTAAGCGCTCCCGCACCTGTCGCCAATGGGGAAGCGCGCCAGAGCTCCTTTCTGGTCTTGGTGGCGGACGCTCTTTGGTGCCTTCGCTCTCCCCTCAGAGAGCCAGGCTGGGGCTGGGCTCCTCCGTGCGCTTCTGCTCCCGGCGCGCCCCAGGCCGACCATCCTCTCCCGCCTCCTCTCTTTTCACCTTCTCTCTCTCTCTCTCTTGCCGCCTCTTCTCCCCCCCCCCGCCCCCGCTTTTTGGAATTCCTAATCGCGGATGGCCTCTGTGATTGGCTGTTGGGTTCTGATCCCGCTCGGGCACCAGGCTGGGCGTATAAAAAGGGCCTGAGGCGGGGGCTCCCGAGCATTCCCCGGAGCGGGCACAAGGGACCAGTCACAGCATGACGGGCAAAGCGGGGGACGCGCTGGCCCACAGCCTGCCGGGCAAACCCCAACCCCCCGAAGGCGCGCCTCCTCCTATGCCGGCCTCCGGCTCTAATGGGTCCGGGGGGCTAGTGGGGGGCTCCGCCGCAGGGGCCAAGCCTAGCTCGGGCCCTACAGCGCCACGCTGCACCGGCTTCGGCATTCAGGAAATCTTGGGCTTGAACAAGGAGCCGCCTTCCCAACCTCGCTCAGCCCTGGACTCCTTACCCGCCGGGCACCTGCTGGCGGCCCGCTCCGTCCTCAGCCCAGGCGGGGTGGGCGGCATGGGCATGGGCTTGCTCAGCACCGGCAGCCTCCCGGGTTTCTACGCGCAGCCCACTTTCCTGGAGGTATTGGCCGACCCGCCCAGCGTACACCTGCAGCCGCTGGGCAGAGCCCCCGCGCAGCTAGACACCAGCCAGACGGCCAGCTCAGGTAGAGCTCTTGTGTGGCGGAACAGAGCAATGGGGAGGAGGGCCCTGGGCCCGGGAGGAAGCTGGGGGACAGCTGGGAATCGCTCTCCCGGGAGGTGAGATCTCTGTCCTTGACCAGGTGCTGCGAACCACCCCTGTCTGTTGCAGCTGATCCCGAAGCGGCGATCGCTGCGTCGTCCCCCGTCCCCCCAGCCTATCCGGCAGCAAGGGTTTAAGAGTCTCCCCGATGCAAGGGGTGCGTTTCTGAGCCAGCTCGATCTCCTTTCGGACCTTCCCCGATTTTGTCAGACGTGAGCAATTTTCGGCTAAGCGCCTTGCTTAGTGCACACAGTGTATCGACATAAAACGAATAACACCGAGAGAGACAAAATGGTGAGATGTAGCGGTGTGTAGGAACTAAACCTGGCTCAAAGGACTCTTCCGGCCTTTTTCTGGACCAAAATGCAACCGCGGTGCGGCTTGAATTACCCTAAAAGTCCCGTGCATAGTAATGGGCGCTAAGGCAATAAGCATGAATCATTTCGAGGTCTTAAAATTTAAAGCAAAGTAATATAAAGAGAAAGGCGGTAACGGTAAGCATTAAAAATAACACAAGGCTCCGGGAAATCGTTAAACAGGAGAGAAGAGAGGCGCATAATTAGGTTAGGGATCCTAAAAAAGAAAATGCCCCGTTGTTTTCTTAATTCTGTTTTTCTTTATATATATATTTATATTTATTAAATTTTTAGACCGCCCTTCTCCTTTGCAGGACTCAGGGCGGTTTCCCCAAAGTCCAGAGTTTTCTTTTCCCGACCTGTAAATACAGGGAAGATTAGAGGAATAAAAAGTTCCTGCCTATCGAATGTAAAAGGCTCTCCCTCTTCTACACAACTTTTGCTTTCCCGTCCAGACCGTTCTCTCCTTTATGTTTAATATTTTAAAATTCCGAATGATTGACGAACGAAATCTCAGTGTGGGAGAACGGTCTGTTTGGAAAAGAGAACCAGAACCCAGGCCCAGGAGAGAGAGAAAAAGATGTGTAAAAAAAAAAAAAAAAAGTAGCTAAAGATGTGTAAAAAAAGTAGCTAGAAAAGAGAGCGAGGCGTCTCCCGGCAGGAAGCGAAATCCGATCGAACGAAAATCCTCCCCACAAAAGCCCCGATCCGAGAAAGTTTCGGACAAGGCCTGCGGGGGACAGCCAGACGTGTTCCGCGGAGAGCGGGCGGGGAAACCCCCACACACCCCCCACACCCCCCAAAGAAGCAGCCCTCTCCATCGCTCCCGCCTTTCTGTCTTCAGATTCCGAAGATGTTTCCTCCACGGACAGAAAAATGTCGAAATCGACCTTAAACCAGAGTAAGAAGCGAAAGAAGAGACGGCACAGGTAAGGCAGCCTCCGTTTTCAAAGGCCGGGGTTTTGCGCTTTGGGGCAGCAGGATTTGCCCGTCCTGGATTTGCCGCCGGCCCGGGGCGCTTGCCGGGGTTTTGCTGGCGGGCCATTCCCCTCTCTGCCTTTGGGCCTGAGCCAAGCTCTGAGTCTTGCCCACCCCGTAGCCCCCTCAAGTTCAAGTTTCTCCTTGGCGGTGCTGGTGGGGGGGGCGCTGGGGAGGGGAGGGCGGGAGAGCGAGGATCTAGCAATGTTCCAGCAAGTAGCGTCACAAGCCTCTTGTCAATGGATCCTGAACGATCCCTCGGTCTTCAGGTTTTTACTCTGAAGCACAATTCCAAAGAAGACCGAGGCTGCATCAGGGGCAAGATTTTCTCCACGCCAAGCTTTGTATCGCCCTCCTAACTTTTATTTGTCGAACCCATCAAATCAAACCATCTCAAAGGGAACCTTCCTATTTCTCGCTGGTCTCCGGCGCTTTTCTTTCAAGAGCTGCCCGAGGGAGCTGTCCAAAGGGTTCCCCCGTACACTTTACTTCCCCTAAAGCCATTAAGGGCTCTGAATAAAGCAAATAAATTAGTATGCTAGACCAGTTTACAAATCAAACTATTGCTTTACCCAACCAGATCAGTTTTTAATTCACAGTTTAGTTTTCTGTAAGTGCTTGGCTTCTCAACAAGGGCATCAACTGATTTACCAAGATAAAATAAATTTAATTCCTCCTTCCCATTTGGTAAGGGTGCTGATTTTTTTTTTAATGATTAGCAATAAAATACAATGTCTGAGGTGACAGGAATTGTAACCCGACCCATCTAGAGAAAAAAAATACCTGAAAACGTTCCTGAACAGTTTGGAGACTGAAAAACACACCACCTTACAGTAAAAGCTGGGGGAATCACCCAAAGAAAAACCTGCTCTCCTTTCTTACTCTTTCTTACTCAGACTCCAAGAAGGACCTTGCCATTTTGCTCTCTTCCCTCTCCCCCCTCCACCAAGTAATCAACAGAAGAAAAACAAGTGTTGGGCCCCCTTATTGCATATTGGTTCTGTTTTGTGTATTCAGCAGCAAGTCCACCTGACATGATTTGGGAAGATTAATTTTGCTAACAAGTAGAATATCTGTATTATGTTCAATGTCCCCATGCAAGGCTGGCTGTAATGAAAAAAAGGAAAAAAAAGAATGGTTTATTTGCTTTGAGAATTACAACAATTGAAATTGCAACAAATAATTCTCAGTTTTATTGATATATGAACAAATGAGGGCAGGAACTTTTCAATGAATTGGGCCAATATACAGGGGTGTGCTTGCTATGTCTAGATCAGTGTTAGAATTCTTGCAGATTTTATATTTCAGTCTAGAATGAATTGTTTCAGAAATTTGAGGATTTTAGTGTTGAATATGTTAATCATTCCATAATTTGCAAAATGCAATGTGCAGATGAATTACACCTCTCTATATCCTGAGCAAGAGAGGAGAGGTTAGTTATTAGTGATATTGTTTTTACAGAGAATCTGAAAGAATCTGTTACAAACAAATGTTAAGACTACATTTCAAAAGGGTGGATTTTGCCTGTATTTTTTGACAGGAATTCCATTTTCCCTCAAAAGGAGTGGACAAATTTAAAAATAAAAATCCTGCCACCATTCTTGGGTTCTAAAATAATGCACAATAAACGAAGCAATTTGTTTTGAGAGAAAGGCACGTGAGGCATTACAGAAGCTTGCTCCATCCATTTAGGTGATCATTCTTTGGAGAGCAAGATGAGATTGGGAGACAACAGAACACAGATTCGATGGCAGAAGCAGCCCCTCATAATGTTAGTATTATTAAGCTGATGGAAGTGTTTAACATTTGCATGCTAAGAGGCAATTCAGATATTTCTAGGCAATGCTCTTGGGAAATATATAAATATTTAAAAATCGATGCTTAGTCTTTAGAATCTTGGCTTTGATTTTCTTTTCTTTTTGAAGCAGTTTTTCCCCCCTCGGAAGGTTGATTTCGTATTATTTTCCAATTTGTTTATATGCTTGTATGTGTGTGCTTGGGCACATGCAGACACAAGCTTTTATACAGAGATGAAAAACATTGAAATGCAGCTGGCTTCCATGGAAGGTTAATCCCATAGCCAGAGAATTTTTATGCTTCAGAAATTAGTCAGGATGTTTATTCAGATTTGGAGCACAACATGATCCACACGTTTTCGCCTCTGCAGGTATCTCTCCTCCCCTTCTGGAGTTGTGCTTCTATTTCTTTTCAATTCCAGGGGCTATTTTTTTTTATGCCTAACGTGAGGAGAACTCCTAATTTAGGCTATTGAGATTTAGAAGAAGCATATCTTTACTATGAAATTAATTGTTTTCACCCGGTAGAGTAACAGGCTGACAAACTAAGCTAAATCCCTGAAGATAGGTATTATTACATTGTAAAGTATTTGGAGTATATTCTTTACAAACAAAATATTAGAAAATGAGAAAGATTGGAGTTTGATGTTAGGAAAGGAGATAGTAACACATTGGTTACTCTACTCTACTCTACTCTGCCAATTAAGGATTGGAGATAAAATAATTTCTTTTGAAAACATTAATATGAACAATATTTTGCAATAGCAAAAGCAGAAAAATAAATAGATGGATTTTGAAAACTTGAATGTTGTCATAAAATCTGTTGCTCAATGTCTGATTACAGGTAAGGAAACCCTCACATTTCTCCACAGAATTTAAAACTACTTAACTGGATCCATAGTGATGGAGTTTATGGAATCCTCTTGTTAGGTTTTGTTGCAGCACTATGGAACTCTTAATGAATGTTAATGCTACATTTCACAGAAGGAAATGATGATAATTCTAATTTGGAACTGTTTTTAATCCATAGCTATTATTAATTCAACTGATTCTATAGTACCTGCAACTAAATTGTGCTCCTTATTTTTAACAAGGTGCCAAATTTTTGTTTGAAAAACAAAACAAAACTGACTTAATCAGGAATAAATCTAAAGACCAATAGGAGTACCTTTTATATTTGGTGACACTGTACCTATTACATATGGGTACTAAATTTAATTTCTAAATATAGACTAAAACACATTTATTTGGGTGCAAGCTCACTAACATTCACATTGGAACACGTTTAGGATCACAATGTACATGAGCAAAACCAGATTCTATTTACCATACTATCCCAGAGAAGAGTATCTAAGAAGAGAGATGGTATGAAGAAACCCACACTATAAATGATAGCTATTCAGAAATATTAGAGGTAGTATAGTATAGTGGTAAATGTATGTTATAGTTCCTCTCTCCCCCTCAAGTTTTTCTGGAAAAGCTGGGCAGATATTTTAGATTTCTCCTCCTCTTCTTAAAGAAAATAATGCCTTTGTTTTCATAGAAACATTTGATTAATTCCTGTTAGAGGGCAGGGCAGGGCAATAAACAATAAGTAGAATCTTGTTAGGAGACCCAACTTGGAACTAAGGAGAAATTTCTTAACAGTGAAAGTGATTAATTAATGAATGGATCAGCTTGTTTCCTGGAGTTGTAGATGCTTCATTGCTGGAGGTTTTGAAGAAAAGACCGGACAGCCATTTGTCTGGGATAGACAAATACCTTGAGCAAGAGGTTGGACTAGAAACTTCCAAGGTCCCTTTCAACCCTCTAATTTTATTTCTATTTCCACAATAGTTACAGCTTTGCTACCCTTTCCACTTTAATGTTAATGTACTTTATGGAAAGAGTGCAATCTTCATTCGCTTCAATAGTAACCCTCTTCAATTTTTCCTCTACAGTGAATGGGAAGACCCAGTATCTATGGAGATTCTCAGTCATCCAGGTCATGGTTGTCCCAAAGGTGCTTTTTCAAGAGGCAAATGGGACTTTCTGCTTTTTCTTTGAAGACATTTCACTTCTCATCCAAGCAGCTTCTTAAGAAGCTTCTTAGGTGAGAAGTGAAACGTCTTCAAAGAAAAATCAGAAAGTCAATTTGCCTCTTGAAAAAAGCACCTTTGGGATGGGAAGACCTAATGTACTTTCCTTGGCCTTCTTTGTCCTAAGAATAATTTTTTTGTATAATGTATTCAGGTTCTTAATTTTTCCTTCACTGCTGTGCTTTTAAAGGTTTTTTTTTCTTTTAACTTTTTTCATCATTGAATTTTATTCCCTTTAGGACAATCTTCACATCCTACCAGCTGGAGGAACTGGAAAAAGCATTCAATGAGGCTCATTATCCTGATGTTTATGCAAGAGAAATGCTGGCTATGAAAACAGAACTTCCTGAAGACAGAATACAGGTAATCATATTGCTATGAAATTAAATTATTGCATGTTATAACTACTATTTTTTCCCAGCATACTTTGCTTTCTTTGAAGAGTGATATACTCTATAAGATATGTCTTCTCCCATTTGAAGCCAGTGAATTTGATAATGTGGGATACTGTATTATTATAGTCCAACATATTTGGAAGGTACAAGATTCAGAAAGGTTGTTTTAAAGAACTGCCTTGTAACTGATTCATCCCAAATCTCAAAAGATAATGCTGAATTGGTGTGCTTTCTTGTGTGTCCAAGCCTGCACTAATGGTTCTAGCTTTTATTAGTTAGACATTTTATATAAGAGGAGGCAATTGTTTTTGCATGCTGAAGATTAACAAAATGTTGAAATAAGTAGTAGTTTTCCGTGAGACTTCATCAGAATTCAGGATGCATGACAAATTCTATAACTGCAAGGCTTTTAATCCAAATGAAATAAAAGGAAGGCAAAATAGTTATAAATCAGGATCAAGAGAGTAATAAACAATCAGGAAAACTAAGGAATATTCAAGGTGTAATGGCACTTAAAATAGTTGGATCAGCTTGGAAAATAGACCTTCATAAGATGGAGAATTGGGACTGGTCCTTCATGTTAGCTGTCTTGACATTGAGAAAAGTTGACACCGCAACTAGATGGCACTTTGCACATCCAGAGCGCACACATCCAGTTGCAATGGAAATAGAATGCTGGTGGTATTGGAAGTAATGTAGTGAAATCTAAGAACTCAGAATTTTTTGAGGCCGACATATGAAAGAACACCAAAGAGAGGTGGGAACTATTGGCTGTGATAGGAAACCATGCCTAAAGTGACCTTAGGAGCAAAGAATTGGTTAATACTTTGGATCTCACTAAATTCCCCCTCTTTTAAATACTCTATTTTTAATTAATTTTGTAGAAAGTTTTACTGAAGAGTAGAATAAGTCATTATTTCCAAACTACTAGATTTACTTAATTTCCTCTGGAGAGACATATTATATTAAAAATTAACATAAATGTTCATAAACATATGAATTTATCCCAATTCTTCATGATGGAAATAACAATTTGTATGTTTTAGAGGTGTTCATAAACAGCCAAATATCAAATAACCTAGTATAGCCAGAGATTACAGTTTTCATATAGCACTATAGTTGCTTTATGAAATAATGGTTGATGAACAAAAAGGCTCAGCTCCATTACATTTTGAACCAGGTTTCAGATGTCATCATATTATAACACTTAATGGCATTCAACACTTGACTTCCATACTTATTTTGTTTAACTAACAATTTAATCTATTTAAACTATAAATATTGCAATACATCATACAGCTAGATATTATAAAGATTGTTATAGCAATGGAATAGATAGAGCTTTCAGGCATTAATAGACTTGAAATTTAGGTAAACCTATGATCTTCTGCATGCAAAAAACAATTCTCTGTAATTGACCCATGATTCCTTCTACCTTGTTCCTTGAAAAGGAATTACTTCATCAAGAAATTATTTTAAAAATGAATAACATGACCTTGGAGGGCCCCATAGATTTTTTATAAAAAATAAAGGAAGATTGTTATTTATATGCAATACATGAATAACATTATATATTTTATATACAGTCCAAGACAATACCCCTTCATTCATGGTGGCCCAGGCAAGCCAAAATTAGCTGGCTAAGCAAGACTAAGAGTTATATTTTAGACATCTAGGCATTATTTCATGAGGGCTTCCCCCATTAAGTATTAATATAGCATTGGCCTTTTTATTAGAATAACTATGTGAAAACTACAACAATTTCCTGTCCTTTACAATTGCATTCTTCATATATTTGCATATATTCTGCCATCCTTCTGCCCATTATATTTTAGGATCTCATCCTCTTATAGCATCCTCCAATTCAATGTGTAACCAAGCTATAAAACTGTTTACTTAAATTATGCACAATAAATCATCCCTTCTCCAGCTCTTTAATCATTTGGTTGCTCTTTACTGAACTTCCTTCAATTTGTCAATCTACTTGGCAACAAGACATCAAGTGTGCAATGCAATACACCAAGAATGGAAAATGGAAGGGGAGGAAATAATTCTATCCTTGAAGTTCATTGATATTATTGAACGGATATTGCTTATATTAGTTGTGATTCTAATATCAGAAATCAGATTGTACTTCATGTTCTTTTAACTCATAGCAATTATATTATACAGTATTAACACTTGCTGTTTTTTGTTATTCCCGATGACTCATTTGTTAGAACTCTAACGTTTTTGACCAATGGGCATATTTGGAATTTTGAGAGAATGGTGTCAGTTGCTGTGCCTGTAGTGCATAGCAAGGTTGCTTGCCCAATTACAGGAACAAGGAGCATGGCATAGGTCTGTGATGGTCATGTTTTTGTCAGTGAAGATTGTAGATTTACAACTATGGGGACTGTGATCCAGAAGATAAGCAGTAATCCCAGAACATTTGTATTGGCTTCTGAGAGGCTTTCCAGTTAATGCTTTATTTTGTGCTAACGTTGTAAATTACTGGGAGGAAATTACTTTTACCCAATTCTCAATTGTTAAGTTGCAGTGTTGGGAGAAAAATACATTTCATCTGAGCTAGCTTTCTAGTATTTTTAGCCCCAATATGCTTTACGTAAATATGAAGTCCTTCCTTAGATACTAAATTAACAATCTCAGTGCTGAGCAGTCTTGTATCACAAGATACATAGGATACATAATTAGTCCTCCCTAATAGTGATTTTTCTAGGACCTTCCTCTCAAGGAAGGAAGACTTGTCTGAGCTCTGTTATCAGGTGAGATTATTTTTAATGAGTCCAATAAAATCTGGAGAATGTGGATGCTCTATGTATATTTTCTTCACTATTTTTGAGATATTTTAATTGACAGTGATATTTAATTTCATACTGTATTTTTTAATTTTGCAGTACTATGGTTGATAGTGTTATAGATGGAATATTACTTCAGAAGTTAGAATGAGCAAGACCTCTTGGATGTTAGTCAGGGGCATGTTTTTTTGTGAAATTTCTTCAAAGAAATTTCTTTAGATGGAGAATCAATTTAGGGAATTATATGTAAACGTAAATCAGGTTTTACTAATTCTTGTCATACCGAGGAAGACAATGTATTACTGATTCAGAAAAACTGGGATGGATAGTAATTGGCAGAAGAGATGGCAAACGTCCTCTAGCATTTCCCCCTCAATCCAGTTCATCTATGTTTTGAGTGACTGAGGAGCAAATGTAATCCAATCTTTAGAGCTCACACAGGAATGTTAGATTGTTAGGTGGGAGTGCAAATTATTAGTTTTTAAATTATTCATATTATATTTTAAGGCTGCGGTAAAACATAATAACTGGGGGATTTTCTACTTTTGCTGAAATGACCTGATTGGCTTTGGGCACTATGGTGGATCTCTTTATCCACTAATCCAAGTATTCTGATTTCATTGCAACACTATATCAAGAAGAGATACATATTTAACTTTAGGAAAAGTGCCGGTACTTGGATTTTTACAATTGGATGTGTTTGTTCTTCACTGTTATTTTTTCCCCCACTTACTTTAACCTGTTTTCCTCAAATATGTATTTTCTTTCATCTATTGTTCTTCAGGATATTGCTTGTATTCTGATTTGCTTATTAATATCTTCATGTAAGAAAGTGATATTTTAAAGTTTTATACCTAAACTCACTTCTTCCTTTGTTAGGTAATTTCTTCCATTATTCTAGGCCTGATATCAAACTTTAGTGTTTCTCATCCAGATTGTATTCATTATGAAAGCAAGGCACCAACATTACCAATACATCTAAAAATAATAATAATCAAGAAATATATTTCAAT
>JANHFK010003027.1:98603-131335 GCA_036250565.1 Sibynophis collaris | reverse complement strand
TATCTAATATTTTGGTGATATTTTTAATAAATGAATCTGCGGAAATTGTTTTTTTTTATGTCAAATGTTAACTAGAATTGCAACAAGTGGATTTTGGATACATACATCACTGGCAGGAAAGATTTAAACCACAGTGCCTAATGCTCTAATACTAACTTCCCTATGCTTCTGCAAAGCAAAAGGAATAAGAGCAGCTATCTATTTTGTGATCACCCATGCAGACTATGTGCCTCTTTTCCTATACACATTTAACTTCATATCTTTTTATAGTGTCATAGAAAATGATAGCACAGTAAATTGCAAATAACCGTGATACAGCATATGAATAGGGAGACACAATGTATTTCCTGGTTTATACAACTTTTTCAGATCTCTGAAATACTCCAAATTGCATATTTTCTACACAAGTCTAAATCTGAGCAGATGGGAAGGTTTGGAAACCACACATCTGAAAAATGTCTCATTTAAACTCATGTGTTTTCTTAAATGAGAAATGAAAATAACTAGATACCTTTTACTGACAAAATAATTCTGAATAAGTAGGTTGCTTCTATAGAAATCCAGTAATAGCCTGTTGCCCCAACTCTCCCAATGTGCTGAAATGTTAATTTTAATTAGCATAGTTTCTGCAATGTGTATGCTTGTGTGTATTTGACAACATATTAGGCAAAACTAGACCTATTGAATTAAAATTTGATCATCAGTTTTACCATTACAATATAATTTCCAGAAAAAAATAAATGAAATCTGGCCCAAAATGATTCAGTCTAAACGAATAGCTGGGGTCTTTTTAGTAGTAGGAAGGGTATATTAATTTAGTAAAATGTACTTATATACATTCAGACCATATACAGACCATATACTGAAGATAAAAAGATCAAATCATAAGAGAAAGGCCAGCTGGCTAATCATAAGAGTTTTAAAGTAGGTACTACAACTACTATAGGAAATTATAAAATTATAAAAGGACTTTGTTTCAGAAGAATCAGAATATGAAAGGAAAATATTAATATTAAGAATATGAAAGGAAAATATTAAGTTGAGCCTAAGAAACAAGCTGGAAATCCAACATATGTATCAGTTACCCTGCTGTTGGCAGATTCTCTGCCAGTGTAACATCAGAGCTGCTGAAATTATTCAATTTCTACTTTGGAAGATGGTTCAAGCAGAGGGTTTATGGACTACAAGATGAGCATAAGCTCCTCTTTCACTGATTTTGATTGGCACCTGTATTTACCAAGAATCCCCACAAATTGATACGATAGAAGAGATGCCTTGAGTGCTGGTAGGAGAAGAAAAGCAAACTTGACTGAGCAGTTTCAAACTCAGATTCAATCCCATACCATAATGGAAGCGTTTCTATTTCTACTCCTTTTTTGTTCAGTGACTTTGGCTGGGAGTGTCCAACTCCATTTTAAAACTCCTGTCTGGGTGCTGTGACTGTTTCACATGGTATTTTGCCCATAACATTGCTCAGATTTGAGAATCTTTGCTCCTAATGCATGGACCCTGTTCTGTCAAGAAGGGCAAAGTCTTGCAATAAAATGGTTGAAGCAAAAAAGATGAAGGTGCTGTTTGCCCATTCAAGGTTCCTTGCCTTTTGATCACCCGTGAAGGAAAAGCTTCCATGACTTGGCCAGTCCTCCTGGATGGGTACATAAGGGCTATGGTCAAGGATGTCTTTGTCCAAACTTTACCTTGTTGTTGTTGTTCAACTATTTGTGGCCTTACTTGAAGCACGAGGGATTTGTTATGGTAGCTCAGGTGATCTTCATCACCTCTCATTTAAGGTACCAGTACACAATATTCAGTATGTGACGATGCCTGTGATGTCTACCAGGAAGATTCAACTCACTCAGAATGCAGTTGTTTAAGGGTGCTCATTAACATATTTCACCAGTGCTCTGAGCCTTGTACCCTCCAATTGGTCTCCACGAGCCCGTTGAAAATTTCTCTTTTTGACATTTAAAACTTTATGAAATTGGGCAGTGGAGTATTCGCACTATTGCCTTTTATAACCTGCTTTATCCATTCATCTTGTGTAGATGGATGTAATGAGAAGCGCTTTTGGTTCTAGCACATATAAGTAAACGAACAAGCAATTAAAGCAAAAATAAAAACACACAAGTTCTTGTAAAGCGAGGAAAAGATCTAACATATTTATTACAGTTAGTCCTTGTTTAATGACTGGCTGCTTAACCATTGTTTGGAAGTTAGAACATAACTTTAAAAAAGCTATTCATGACCTGTCCTGTAAGTTACAACTAACACTCCTCCCTGTGCAGTCACATGATCACATTTTGGGCACTTGGCAACTGGCTTGCATTTATGATTGGCTGCAGCATCCTGCAGTCATGACCACAATTTTTTATGGTAGAAAATGGCAAAAAACTCTGCCATTGAATATGCTGGATTCACTTAATGCCCATACAATGCAGTTAACAACCATGTGATTTGTTTAATAACCATGGTAACTATGCTAGTTCTAAAAACAATAATAAAATTGAATCTGGGCATGTTGTCCCTTGACTTGTGACTACAATAACTTATGACTGAAATTCTGGGCTCTATTGTTGTCATAAGTTGAAGACTACATGGACAGTTATTTTATATTTTTAAGAAGAGACTGGACAACCATTTTTGTGAAATGCTATAACGTTTTCTGCTTGAGCAGGAGGTTGGACTAGAGGGCCTCCAAGGTCCTTTCTAACTCTGTTACTCTGTATTCTCTGTTATTTATTGGATAGGCTTATAGGAACTTGTTGGAATAAGAGACATTACGTAGATTTCAATACAGAAAAGGAAGAGGTAAGTTTCAAGAATAAATGTAAAGCGATTAGAACATGTCAGAATCTAAAAAAAAAGTTTTCCTACTCCATCCTTAAATAAACAATATGAGCTAAACTGATTATTAGTCTGGTATTACATAACACAGTGTTTTACTTTTCTTTTGCTGTTGCTCTCTACTACTGATCTCCAAAGCTTATTGAGGAAACTACTAGAAAGCACTTGGGCTTTTCTAATTTATATATGCAAAGGAAAAGTGTATACTGTGTAAGGAAGGAAGAGTAATACAGTAACTGAATACTCAAATTGCCAAAATCTATGGATTTTATTATGTAGTAAAGAAGAATCTGAGAACATTTGGATATCAGTTTGGCCCTCTGGTGGTGGATCTGAGATCACTGGATAGCAATTTGGTCCTCTGGTGGACAAATTAAGTAAACACATGTCAAAGTCTTATTAAGTGTATTATTTTAAGTTTTCTGCTGAAATGTTCCAAGAATGCTGAATGTAATCTTCTATTTATAAGCCAAAAAAACTGCAGTTAATTCTTTTTAAAAATTGGACCATGTATTTAAGAAATCTTAAATCTCTTTATAAACACTGTAAAACTAATCTAAAATAAGGTAGGAACAATATAAAACAGAACAACAAATATAATATTAAACATAGAATCAAAATAAAATTATATCAAATGTAAAAAAGCAAGTTACTAAAAGAAGACACAAAACACATCATGTTAGAATCTGGCGTACAGTATAGCAGAAGAAATTATTTCAAAATAAAGGCCAGTCTCTGAGTTAGTGAAAAGCAGAAGCGGGAAGCTGCAGTAGAATATACATTAACCTTGGAATAAAATCCCTTTATGTGCAGAACACATAAAAAGCAATTAGCATTATAACTTGAAAAAAATGTAAGATAGTGTACCTCCAACTACATACTAAATAAATCTAACAGAAAAATGCTACTTGCAGTCTTCACTTCATCCAGGAAAAGCCTCCACTTGTGTTTATAGAATTAAATGCCTATTTAAATTTCAGGAGTAAGCAAAGTGAGGGTTAATGAGTGTGTAATATCTTTTTCTTACACATTAAAGAGATATCTTGTATTTTTTTATTATAGCAGAGTAGTAAACTGGATTACTATGATGAATGAATGTCTGATATTGTTTGAGGTAACAAAGGATTTGTAAATAATGCTTCATATAGCATTTTCTCTAGATTAGCTTTATTCCTAAAGTGTCTTACTAGGACCTCCAGTTTGAAGGAGAGTTTGGTAGATTTGGTGGGCCTAATTTTGGAAGGAGATATTAATCCCACATATTTATTACATTGGACATTATTTGCATTGACAAACAGTAGCACAAATTTTAAAATAGTGCAGTGTTTTGTTTTTTTAAAAGGAATCATTTTGTTCAAGAATGTGGCAAAAGGCACCAGTTTTTAAACAGTATATAAGTATTATTTAACTCTAATATAACAGAAGATCAGTTTTCTTGCAACAGGCATTCATCCTTCTATAGACTTTCTTACTTGCTGATTTTTTTTAAAAAAAGCAATATATTTAGATTCTGCTACTTACTGATTTTAAACCAGACATCATACCAGTTATATTCATAATATTTAAATAGTTTTTGAAGGGGTGTCTATCTGCATGCTATATGTATGCATATCTGTATATGCTGACTTTAGTATTAAAATTTTAATTTCCTTTTCATACATTGCAATCTGTCACAACAGATTAATCATGCAACAGATATAAAATCTATATGGATACAGTATATAAAAGTTCGCTTTCTGTGCTAAGCAAGGCAGTACTCTAGAATAATTCCTATTCCCAGGAGTGCAGTGACATTTTCTGTACTTTAATTCTAAATATGCAATATAGTCTACTGATGTGTAATCATGTCCATTGAATCTCTGTTCATAAATAAGACTTACAGTTAACATTATAGATATTCAAGTTCTGGGGTCATAAAAATAAGGCTAGATTTATAAATAATGGCTGTCAAAAGAAGCTCTTCTAAATATTTTTAAAGGACATGGCAAATGCTTGGAATTGGGAGAAACATTCCATCATTCTGACAAGCTCTGGAATCAATACTTTTTGCTCTGAAATAAGCAGGAAAGTGTACCTGATTCATTCCATCAATGTGGAATTTATCCCTTAATACAGAGCACTTCTCATGTTTGAATTTGTACACTGATGAAACAGGAAAGAAAATATACAGTACTGGATAATGTAAAATCTCATTGCATGGAGCCATCTAGCGGACAAGACGAAGACAAGAAGAAAAAAATATACTATATGCAAGTCTGATAAGGGAGAGCTGAGTGGAGATTTCTGTGCAGACATTTCAGATGAGGAAGTATTTTTATATGAACTGTTTTGTAATGCTCTTATAACATTTTTATTAATTAGAATACCAACTTTATTTTCAAACATGCATCTTCTGGTAGCTATTCTACAGGCATAATAACCCTACATTCAGACGAGAACACAGAAACATTCAATATACTGTAGGTCCATGCAACAAATATATCTAGATTGGCATTTTCGGTTATATTAAAAATAAATCCATTTAAATACACATATAATTATATGAAACAATGTGAATACAAACACAAATTCATGTGTGTTGTGTGCATTAACTATATGCATATGAGCCTCCTTACATATTCAGATTTATTTCACTGTATGTGATATGCATAAAAATATATCAAATGAAATTTACTACAGTTGCATTTAATTTCTTCAGAAAACTGTTAATCTGCAATAGTTTGTTAAGACACATGGTAAATTGTATCCTTAAGTCTTAGTTTTCTGGTTAAATGCAGAGGTGTATAATAGACTGTTCCTCCCTACTTAATACACGATTGTCTTATTATCACAGTGTGATGACATATAAACAAGAGTAGTAAATTACCACTTGCTCAATGATTGTTCCTGTTTTTGCTGTGTATACAAATGAGATGGGTAGACCAGAAGAGAGTTTTCGTTTGAGATCAGAAGGCAGTTTGAAAGACAGGACATTTTAGGTATATATGTTTTTTTCCCTACAATACAGGTGATCCTCAACTTATGACCACAATTGAGCCCAAAATTGTTGTTATTAGGTGAGAAATTTGTTAAGTAATTTTGCCCCATTTTTTGACTTCCCCTGCCACATGTGTAAAGCAAATCACTGCAGTTGTTAAATTAGAAACAGGGTTGTTAAGGGAATCTGATTTCCCCACTGACTTTGCTTGTCAGAGGATCACAAAGTGGGATCACATGACTCTGGGACACTGCAACTGTCATAACTGTGAATCAGTTGTCAAGCATCCAAATGTAAATCACGTGACCGTGGGGATGCTAGAACAGTCCTAAGTGTGAAAAATGTCATAAGTCACTTTTTTCAGTGCTGTCATAACTTCGAATGGTCACTAAACAAACTGTTGTAAGTGGAGGACTACCTGTATATGCACAACCACTATTTCTCACACAAACAGGTTTTGGGTTGTCTCAAAGCCTCATTGAATAGATATTACACTACCCAAGGTCTTTTAAAAATTATTACCTGTGATGTCTATCTACCTATTAAGAAAGCCTAATCATCTTTAGTTTAAAGTTTATGCTACCTTTTTTTACATGAGTTCAAAATTGTTCACAATACTTAAAGTAGGAACATTAATTTCTACAAATCATTCAGTCTTTTGCTACTTTGACAATTCTAAAATATTTCGGTTCTAATTGAACGCAGATTACTTATGCAATTCAGTACATTTTTAACATTGGATTTATAAGAATGCTTATTTAGGAATAAGAATTAATGCTTATTTAGAAATAAGAATTAATATCAAATTGAACATATGATTAGTGTTGCAAATATCCTTCCTATCCTTATTTAACCCAAGTGCATAAACTTTTCATATACTTATTGCTGTAACAAAGGAAATACGGGTTTAAATATGAGCATGTACGGTAATGGGGACAAAAAAATACCCAAAAGAAAAAAGCCACAAAGGGATTTTGCTCTGTGTTATCTGTAACTTTCATGTAAGCATAATTAGTTTTGCAACCTTAATTTAATATCCAATCGTCAGTGCAATTCAATAAAATGTATATGTATAATTACCGGTATGTATTTTGTTAATCTCAGGGGGCTTTTAATGGGGAAGGCTGTTCCTCTCTACGCGGTTCCACTCAAAAATCTCTCTTACGAGAATTTGAAGCCTCTTCCAGGCACGACCTCCCTTTTTCGGGGACTCGTCCTGCTCCACCCTGCCTTGATTCTGCTGCCGCCCAGCGGAGTCATCACAGGGTTAAGCTGTCAGCGCTGTAATGTTAAACAGGTGTCAAAGGCGCTTCGATATATCTGCAGATTGAAATCAAATTCTTTGCTGTATAAAAAGATAAATTACCCAGGCGATTCCCGCCTCGGCCCACTCATCAGGACAGCGCCAGACGGAGAGCAATTTTTTTTTTAATGTGCTAACGACCTAATCAAGCAATCAAGTCGGAGAAGATTGCTGAGTGACCCCCCGAGCATCCATCTGCCAGCGAGCCCCCACCATTCATTTCCATTCCGCCGGGGACGGCGCGTGCCTTCCCTGGAAAGGAGAGAGAGAGAGAGAGAGAGAGAGGAAAGGGAGGGAAAGAACAGGAGGGGGAGGGGCGCTTCAAAAAAAAAACCCCACAAAAAACAATCCACCCCTAAACAAATTAACACCCAATTTTCTAGCTTAATTAGTTAAATGAGAAAAAGCTGGTGGCTGCGGTGTGGGGCTATGCTTGCCGCCGAAGGGAGGGGTGACTGTCTCGTGGAGAAGCGAGCGAGAACTTCACTACCGCCACGGCATTAATTAGCGCGGGTCAATGGCGCCGATCCCCAGGGAGCAGCCGCTTTAATTTCCCGTGGTATTTCAGTGCCTGAGGCCCATCGATTCAAACTGAAATTAACTTATTTTTCAATCAGGCCTGGGCTGCCCCTGGAGCTGACTCTTCCTTTACCTCCTCCTGAATAGACCGCGAGCAATTTTTCATCTCAAAAGCTGAGGCTTCTCTCTCTCTCTCTCTCTCAGGCGGGAAAAAAAAAGGGCGAGGGGAGAGGAAGTGCGCGCACTCCCCCCCAGGCGCTAATAGATTTCTGCTAGGCTCGAGGCCGAAATGGTGGAAGCCTTGGTGCCGCCAACGGGATGTGCCTGCGCTGCCCAAGAGGGTTAAAGAGCAGCCGACATAGTGCCCCTATCTCTCTCCATCGCCTGGTGGCCTCTAGAAGTTTTTCTTGCGTTCCCTGTATAGTCGAGCACTCAGTGATTTTCCTTTCTCTCTTACTGACCTCAGAGGCAAAAATCCAAGCTACCTGCACAAAAGGCATAAATGAGAATTATAGTCCTGCACTAAGCTGTTGGACTTTGTATTGTCATAATGTTCAGTTTTACTTAGACCTTGTAATGAAATGAAGACTGTGATTGCACTAAGAGTCCATTGGAATTTGCAAACCACATTCAATTCCATCTGGGAGTGTCCATATATAATTGTTTAAACAGGAAACAATTCAGTATGAACCAGGACAGAATTCACATTCTGGGTCATTATAATCTTGGCATTACCCTTTTGAGCAGAACAAAGGGATATTAAGGGGAAGTTATTTGTCCAATGGAATTCTTTTGCCTAATTTTGCAAAAAAAAATCCAGATTTTAGGCAATCTGCAATAAACTACAAGGCTGTGCTAGTTGGGGAGGATATGTGAATGGCAATGAGTTATGAAAAACAGTGACATTATGCTTGCTTGATCCTGAATTAACCATCTGTATTTTATATTAGAGTATTGTGAACTCAGCTGTTACATTTACTTTCTCATCCAAAGTATTCTGCAAATTGAGTTGGTGCAAACCATGCTTCAGTTAATTGTGTCTTATCTTTCCGTCAAAATACCATGGCAGCTTTTACCAGCTTTTACCTTGTTCAGTCAAAACAGATTTTGGCAAATCAGTTTGCAAGTAAACGTAATGAAAATAAAAGCTATTAAAATAACTAGCTGTATTTGGTGACAGCAGGGAGAGTAAAAATCTCTGCCATATGTCTAATTGGGAAGTTATTTCAGAAGGAGGAAGGAAAATGGAATGTTCTGGGCTCAGGAAAAAAAGAACAGTTTTGTGTACTGTTCTCAATCAGGCCAAGTGGTTTCATCTCATTCCCAGTCAAAGAATGAAATAGTCTTAGATCATCTTTAGGCATACTAGTTTTAAAATACAAACAATCCTTTACTGAACTAGTCAGTGCCTTTTATTCTGTTTTATGTATTCATCTATTTAAATTGGACTCATTAGGGTGCAGCAATCACATGACAAATAAAAATTATACTTTCCTTATTAAACAATCTTTTTTATTGCAGGTTTGGTTTCAGAACCGACGGGCCAAATGGCGAAAGAGAGAAAAATGCTGGGGAAGAAGCAGTGTAATGGCAGAATATGGCCTGTATGGTGCAATGGTTCGTCACTCCATCCCACTGCCAGAATCCATACTGAAATCAGCCAAGGATGGCATAATGGAATCCTGTGCTCCTTGGCTGTTGGGTAAGAGTTCAGTCTTGAGAACAGATCTATATTTTAGTCCCTGGTAGGGTTCTGACAGAGTGGAAGGGAATTAAAATAGCATTTCCTGATACTGTGCCCTCTATGTGATTTGGATTACTAGCCATGGTGGAAAGTAGATAATGGGTCTTTAGGCTATCACACCTGGAAGATCTGTTCAGAAAGCTTTTATTGTGTAAAATAGGTAGGATAGGAAAGAAATATTTGAACATGAATTACTTATAGATATAAAGCTTGATCATGGCCTCTCTACTGAATCTAGAGTAACTCGTTTTAATGGAAGGTTTTATTAAACTTTATGGAATATAAAACCTTTATGTCTAATGGTAATAGTCTGTGTTTTATATTATGCTCCCACAATGTCTTTGCTAAAAACATTCTTCATATTTTCTCAGCGGTTTACCACATGGTAAACTGTTGTTATGGTGAGAATCCCCTGCCAGATGTTCATGCTGGCTGAGAACATAAATTTTTGATAACTTTGGGCAAAAAATTTGGAGATTCATTAAAGGTTTTTAGAAGCTTTCTAATAGTAATCACAGATCATGGCATAATAAATGTATTTAAGGGTTTGGGTAGATTTATGCATATAAATTGACCTTGGTTTACAACCATTCATTTAGGGACTATTCAAATTTACCACAGCACTGTAAAAAGAGACTTATAACTGGTCCTTGCACTTATGACTATATGTACCCACAGTCAAATGATCAAAATTTGGGTGCTTCACAACCAGCACGTATTTACGATGGTTGCAGCATTCCGGGTTCATGCGATTTCCATTTCCAATCTTCCTAGCTGACTTCCAACAAATGAAGTCAATGGGGGAAACTGGATTTGCTTAACAAGTGTGTGATTCACTTAACAACTGCAGTGATTTGTTATCAACTATGACAAAAAAAGTTGTAAAATTGGTGTGACTCATTTAACAACTGCCTTGCTTAGAAATGGAAATTCTGGTCCCAGTCATAAGTTGAGCACTATCAGTGTAAGAAGACCTCTGCTGGATGAGACCAAGAATTTTCCTAGTCCAGCATTCTTTTTGATGTCTCTGTTAATTTACAAACAAATCTTGAAAACAATTGCATTCATAAATTCCAAAATTCTTGGTCAGCCTTGGTATTATTTAAGAGGAGACCAGAGGATAAACTTCTCTTCACCTCCACTCTTAGGCCTTCTTTTCAGGAGCACCCTGGCATGGCAGATTAGTGGCTGGAGTGCAGTCTGATCAGTTAGATGGTAGTCAGATGAAAAGTCCATTCTCAACAGTGTTAATTGTGAATAAAGAAGCCTTTTCCCTTCTCCCCTTCCTTCTGTGTGCCAAGCACTGTGGAGGCTCAGCCGTAAACAAACCCTATATGCAAGTAACTTAACTATGACAAATTTGCCTGATATTTTAAAGCTATTTAAATATAGCAGCTGATTTTCTCATGCACTCCTGTTTCTTCCTTAGCTTTTCTTTTCTGCTTTTCCAGACTAATTTCTTCAAATTTAACACCTGGCTTCTTATAAATGTACTGCTTCATTCTTCAGTCTACAAGAAAGTGAGAATTGAAAGGACAGGGGTGGATGGTATAAGTTAGGGAAAGAAAAGCAGCCTGTAGGGGTTAGCATTTCCTTCATCAAGGCTCTGTTTCACATTCAGATTCACTTCTGTATTCGGTGAAACTCTGCAGCCTAATGAGATTAGGGAGTGCTGTCTCTAGTTTTCTCTGCCCTAGTCTACTAAACTGCAGGGATAACAGGTTTTCTCATTTTGCTACCTTAGAAATCTTAGTGTTTTTTTAAATAAACATAGATTCCTTTTGTAACCCTGCTTTTAGTGCTATTTAAGGACAGTTCATTCCCACACAGGATGTTTCTTCCTCCTCCAATCTAAAATATGCAGATTTGACCTCAGGGTTCAGACACAAAGATAAATATATGTAGGTGGAACACTGGTGTAAGTTTCTCCTCAAGCCTGGCTGTTTCTGTCAGAGAATTAGCTGGAGGTCTTCCTCATGCAGGGCCCCTTCATTGGGCTCTCTGTGTGACTGCTGTTTGAAGCAAGGCTTTCTGCTTTTCCTTAATTCTGGCCTTTCTTTATCTTTACTGTTTTCAGTTCAAGATGGCTTTCCCATGCCCAGGCGCTTTTCTAAACCCGAATACCAACAATTCTTTTTAGGGATGCACAAAAAGTCTCTGGAGGCAGCGACTGAGGCAGGAAGGAAGCCGGAGATGGAACGCCAGGCCCTGCCCAAGCTTGACAAGAGTGACAAGGAAGAAAGGGGGGCAGATTCCAAAACCACCATTTCCCAGGAGGAACTCAGAGAGAACAGCATTGCTGCCCTCAGGGCCAAAGCTCAGGAGCATAGCACCAAAGTCCTGGGGACCATCCCTGGAGATCCTCCTACCCCAGTCAGGAAGCCAGAGAAAGAGGAAGAGGCAGCCACGGCAGAGGATGACCGGCAAATGGAAAAATCAGATTTATTACAAGAAGATGAAAAACTGGTTTAGAAGGAAGGGATGATGGGAAATCAGCCATCTTCTTGAAGACTGACTCATCTAGTAGCTTCAGCTTCCTCTCAGACTAATGGGGTCCTTCCTGTAGTCCCTTCTCACCTGGAGGGTGGATTCACTTGGTCTCTATACATTTCAGGAAATCACAGGCTAAGGCCATCTTGTGTTGGGTGTGTTCAGAGACTGATTCCCTCAGGAGCATATTGCCCCTGCAATCTTTGTGCTCAGGAGCCCTTGGGCTCTGCCTCCCTCTATTTCAAGCAGGGAGAGGGAGGTGGACACTGAATACCTTCACAATTTATTACTATATTGCCCCCCCCCCCTGCTATTCAGCCTCCATTACTCCATTTCATCTTTAAAAATAGTCATCTCATTATCTAGATTCACACATTGTGATAAGCCATGCTTTATTTTAACCATGATGTTTTGATTAAGCTTCAATGTTTAGTTTTGCTGTCACATTTAAGCCATATACCTTAGTTTACAAATTACGTTTGACTCAGACAACATAGTAAGCCAAAGCAAACAAACCATATAATGGCTTACCATGCTGTCTGTACTCAGTGATCAAAATAAATATTGTTCTCCTTGACTCGGTCAGGTTTTAACTTTCCCAGAAGAGAATAAAAGGCTTAATTATGCATATTTATATTTTCATTTAAGACTGCCCATTGCCTGACATTAAGGCTATATAATAAAGGAACCACTCTTTTCAAAAAATCAACCCAAATTAAAAATTGGTCAGGTGGCAACCCTACCTCATACTGAGTGTGTTCTTGATTACAGTATCAGCATCGTTGATTTAAGAGATTCAGCTGCCCTACTCTATTAACACAATGTGAACCTTGCCTAATAATATCTAATTTTGGACTGTTTAAGGTATCCAGATGTAGCTTGTCACAGCCTGCCTTTGCTTACTATCTTGAAATAAGTATGGCATTTTTTCCCTAGAGCATTTCAGGAGAAATCATATCAATAAAATACAATATACTTGTACAACATTGAGTTGATTCCAGTGAAGATTATATTCCATATATTGTAAAATAACCATGAATTGCTATGGTTGGGAATGGAGTATTTAGGTACCAAGACTATCTGGATGCCATATTGTGTAACTCAAATCCCAGCCACTTTTTCCAATCTTTTATGTTTAGCTTTAGATAGGGTAGTTGATGGTGTGAGAAATGCATCTAAGAGATAAATTCCAGTTGTTATACTTGATATTCAATATCCCTAAGTGACTGTGAATAATGACTTAATTAAGCAAGAGTGTGGTTTCATCTGCTCTTGAACCTGGATGACTTCCTTATGGTTCACAAATTCAAGTCAAGAGGTAGAGAGTAAGACTTACCTCTAGTAGTGATGTTTCTTGAGAAAGAAACTTCCACTTACGTTTTAGAAACCTATTAGTACTGCATTGTTGTTTACATTAATATGAAAATTCTATCAGAAGTGTTTGATCATAGTGATCATTCATTAACTATCTTTGCTTGGTGTTGCAGTCAGCGAATGGTAAAGATAGAATCACAATACTGTATTAGCAAATACTTATAATCAGTTTATGGTCATTTAAGTAATCATAATATATTAAGTCATGTACACATTGCCTAAGAAATTCAGTTTCATATGTACACGGCTCTTTTCTTTTTCAGTGAAGGCCCAGGATAGCAAGTCCCCATTTTTTTTCTGTCTTTATTTTTAACAAGAGCTGTTTTATTTATGATTGATTTTCCTTGCTGATATAATCCCTTTCTATGTCTCCCAGTTATCTGGTGTTTTAGATTATAACCCATGGTGTGTAAATATTGTATATATGGTAAGAAAAGTTGGTATTTGAGGTGTTTAAGATAAAAAGCTGTAACAAATAGTCTTTGAAACTTGTGATTTTGTGCCATTTTTCTGTAAAGATATAAATCAGAATAAATCCAAACTGAAGATGAATAAGAATGATGCTGCAGTATAACTAATAAGTGCTGGTTAGATATTGCAACACAGGCAGTATCTGAATCAAATAAAATCCTGTTTATGGCCTTTAGGCCACAGTGGGCTGTATCTCAGCATGAGACAAAAATAATACAAAAGGGACATTTAGAAACAGCATATTAGTAACTCTATAGAAAGCTTCAATAAGGTATTCGATTACTATTGCTATTTTTCTGGCCTTCTATTCATAACACAAGCTTAAAACGCTGAAGCTTTTAAGAGAAATAATCAAGTTTAGATGAATCCACCAGGCCTTAATGCTAAATGAGATGTGCCACTTCCAACACTTCTCTTTAAGCACTGAGGAAGACTGCATTGTTTCCAACACTTGAATCAAAGTGCCAAGACACATTATGTCCAGTTGTGTCCATTCTAGATTTTTATAATTATATCATGCTGAAAAAATACCCAAAACAAAAATCAACATTATTTCTCAAAACAGCCCATGAATTTGTTAAACTTTACTATCCTTACTAATATTAGGAGAGAAAACCACTGGGGACAAATTCATCAGACACCATAACTTCAGCACCAGAAATAAGATTAAACATAAAGATGCCAGAGAACAGCTGACTTTTAATACTTTGCCATCATATTGCAAACTGCCTCTTTCTCCAATACCTTGTTCATCACTTAGATTTAAAGGAAAATCTGCTTGAAAGAGGACCGATAACAGTCTGGTAATGTTTTGAAAATGGACTACTGAATTCTAATATTACTCCCTCCATCTTTCTTGCTATTGGAGGAGAGGATAGATACAGCGTCACTGATTATTTGTTCCTATTGTGTTTTGATGTTTTCTGTGTCTATATTTGCATTGCATAATGGATTTTTTTTCTGCTCAAAAGTTTTATACATGAGTTTTGAATATTTATTTACCATAATTATAAATATTGAGTTCCTACTAGTTACTAATCCCATCTAGATTTGTTAACATGTTGAAGCATTACATATTCCAGAATCATCCATAAATACTTTCCTTGTTAATATTAAGAATGTACAAGTGCATTAAAAAGTTACACATTTAAATTCCACGAAAAGCTACATATTCCATATTTAAGTTCCATTGTTTCACCTTACATTTTTAATGCTTATAGGTTGCTCTTTTGATTAACCTTTTTGGATATTTGTTCAAGTTGGTTATGCAAAATACATAAAGAAATATATGTAAGTATGTAGAAAAGAATTTGAGCATTTCTCTGGATCAATTATTCTATATGTTTGCTTTACATTCGCTTAAATCGCTGGAGTTAAAGAAGGCCATACATTTTGAACACCATTATTTAACTACCGTAGATCAGGATTGTTTAAGAGATAGATGTGCAGATGATAAAGAGCAAAATGATTTTTGCCTTTTGTTATTTACAAGAGTGTTGCTGCTATATAAATAATGCATTTTTAAAACAAGAAATATTAAATCTTAGTATTCAGCTGTCAGAAATTTAATAGTATTTTGATACAGGAAATAGGGAGATAAAATGATGGCCTTGTCCCTCCATAACCTGTGCTCAATCTTTAAAATATCTTCATTTTGCCTTTTTTCTTGATCTGCTCCTCTCATAGTAGTACTCAACTATACGAGGCTAAAAAGAATATTGTTAAAATTACTGCCTGATTGCTTTGACCTAAATGTGGGGGTTTCCAAACTATGGAGCAAATCTGGGGGAGAAGGGTCATGAGACGCAGCCAAAACCTCTCCATCTTGTCTAGTTAGCTTTGCAGGTTGCTCACCCACTGGTAATCCAGAGATGCTGGAGGAAGTTGCACATAGCCACCTAGTCCAAGCAAAAGCAGTTCTTGTGAAAGCAGCCCTTGCTATAGTAGAGCCTCTAGTAAGTATACACAGTCTGAAAGGGCTCCTCCAGATTTGCATGTTTTCACTGGAAGCATAGCTAGGATGGATTATTCCCAGTAGATGGAAAGCGGCCTAGTTGGAACTTTGTAGGGAAATGTGGGATACTTATCTGCTCCTTTCTTGATGGTAGGATGAGAGTGGTGGGAGCCCAATCCAGAAGGAAGCAATGCTGGCAGCACTCTATTACTGCTTCACCCTGGATGTAGACACCTGTGTACTAAGGGAAAGTGGAATGGAACAAGTGGCAGGTGCATCTGCCATACGTTCTGTGAATTGTGAAAAAAGCTGCTGCTGGATGATAACATGAGCTTTGGAGGTCTGATTGGCTTGCTTCTTCTTCTTCACTGAGGCCCTGGGTCTATGGCCCTGCAGGAAAAGAGTATCTCCCTATATTTCTGTGTAAAACTAGGGCAGCTTCCCTGATAGAAAGGATGCCAGCTAGAAGGATGCTGTGCTGCCCCTGGCCCTGGTTGAAAGGCCTGGAAACCTTGGCCAAGGTTTTGGTCCCCCACCCCCATTCCTTGCTGCATTGCTCTTGGGAATCTGGGATTGGAGAAGGTATTATAATGGATCTCCTCTGTACGTGGTTGAAAAAAAGTAAGATGGTGGCCATAACAGTGTGATCTAAGCTCCACCAATTTTGTTTGTGTACTACACAAAAAACAGGCTTGATCACACTGTCATGGCCACCATCTTACTTTTTTTGTACCATATCCTATATATACCCCTGCATTAGAGGGAAAATATTTCTGTGGGCAGAGGGCTTTTAGGCTTTCTTGTTTCTCTTAAAAGGTATCAACCAAGGAGGCCCCATATTTCTCTTTGAAGATGGGTAAAACTGGAAATCTTGCTGGGCTTGCTAGAAAAAAATTCTTGCATTAAATGTGACATTTTAAAACACTTGTCTGAGCCTTACCTGAAATGAATAAGAGCATTTCCTCACTAATTTTTCCTAGCATCAGTTAGCCACCCATGTGGCTGTAAATCAGAAGGGAAAGTAGACTTTATTTCTTCCAATGCAATGACTAGGAGCTGCTATAAGACACTATAAATTACAAGTGCTGAAATGGCTTTAGCTTGCAAAAAAGGACCAATATTAAAGGTCTTTGTTGGTGTAGCTGCTGGCTTGGGACAGTCTACCAGTATGAGGCGGAGTGCCCATAAATTACATTAGGTTTGCTTGTAAAGCTGGAGCCCTGTCAGACTGTGCTTCAGGCTTTCTGCAGCCATTTTGCCAGGACTGTTTCAATTAATGTTGAGTAAATTTCGCTGATTATCTTAGTAATGATAAACAAGAAACCAGATTTTTGAACATCACATTCCTTCGATTCAGAAAATATATATTTTTTTGTCAGATACGATGCATCATTTATGCTACAGTTAGGAGTTCAAATAACATTAAGGGTTTTCCCTCCACAAAAGAAATATATTACAGTACTTACTCTGTTTTGTTCTTTCCCTTTTTAGTGGAGTTACATGTTTTCTCTGAGCTTACTGTTTTCTTTGAGTAGCCGGCATCATTTAATTTTTTTTTTCACTTCAGATCTGCTAAGTAAAACAACTCAGTTCAATCATCTCTAACCCTAAACTCAGTATAATCTTAAGGCAGAAGTCACGAAAGATGGCAGCATCTAGTTAATCTTGGCTGATCTCAAAAAAGGAGAGCAGGGTACTTGGGAAGCCAGATAAGTTAACCTGGAGAGTTCAACTTCAAATCTTTACAATAGGGTCAAGTTTCTGAAATTTTGCAATATTAAAGCCTTCTAAAATAATAAATTTATATGACCATTCCTCATAAATAATAATAAATAAATACTAAAACTAAATTATAAATTAATAAATAATAAAAACTTATGTGACTAGTTTGATAGATGGTTAAACTCACTGTTTTAGCCACCTCTCAACTTGCTCTGGGCTACTTGCACAAACCTGTTGTAGGATTGCCCATAAAAACCAAGGGCAAATTGTGACAAATCTCCCGCTCTGTCTATGCAAGCCTGATAGGAATTTAATATATATATATTTGCAACCTTCCCTTTACTTTGCAGACAGTTCCTTGGGGATATCATGATCTCCAGTTTGAGAATTCCTGTTATATGTCAAGCTTTGATAAAAAAAACAATTGCCCAGAGCTGACAAATCTCTTTCCATTCTTCCACATGCTGATGGTGCAGCCCAGTGGTGAAATCAATTTTTTTTACTACCGGTCTTGTGGCGTGGCTTGGGCATGGTGTGACTTGATGGGTGTGGCTTGGTGGGTGTAGAAGGGGAAGGATAGTGCAAAATCTCCATTCCCACCCCACTCTAGGGGAAGGATACTACAAAATCTCCATTCCCACCCCACTCCAGGGGAAGGACATTGCAAAATCTCTATTCCCACCCCACTATGGGGCCAGACAGAGATGGTATTTGCTGGTTCTCCAAACTTTCCGCTACCGGTTCACCAGTACCTGTCAGAACCGGCTGGATTTCAATTTTCATCCCTGGTACAGCCATCCTACTACAAATTTAGGGAGAAACCCTTGAGCCCTTCTCATATATTGTGGAGATAAAAAGACTCATAATGCTACATCAAGAATGGTGCATAATCTTTATTAAGAGGTTTTAAATCATAGACATTGTTATAATATTAATAGCATCTGAATGGAGTAAATTAAGACATTTAATATTTCTAAGTTACTTTTCAGTCTTTTGCTGTTTGCACAGGACAAGCAAGAGCTTTTATAGCAGGTCCTTTCAAATGTTAATGCTATTCCTTGTTTTTTGCTAGTAGCAAAGACAATAATTACATCACTGCTGCTTTTTTTTAAGTTAAGGTGATTTAGTCACATGCTGTTTGGCTTGCTGATTTACCAAACAGCATGTGACTTTATAAAGACCTAAGTCTTCTAAAAGCAATGTGGTCTAAATGTCTAAGAGCTATATTGCAAGTTTCTTGGAACGTGTCCATCTCATTATTGTAGAAGGAATCTGGAATAACTTCTTTAGAGGCTCAGCTTTGTCAACTAAACTTTGGACTAAAATTGATTTCTATTGATTTATTCCTTTACTCTTTGAGATTTTGGATTTTTTAAAAATTTCTTGGAAGAAACAGATTGAATTTGACGTTAAGGTACTATGGACTTTAAGAAAGCAAAAGGAAGTCAAGGCAATGTGTAGTTTGATAGTAATCCTCAGAAAGAATTGGCCAGAGGAAAAAACTGAGAAGCTATGCATGTATTACTGTGTTGACCATTCTATATGGCCTGGAGCACAGATTTAATAATGTTTCTTGTTCAATTGCATTGGTAAGTAAGATGAGGATTATATCCAAAATCTTGGTAAGGGTTGCCAAGTTTTATTCCACAGGTATTGTTATAGATGGAGAAACACATACACACACAAGTACATACACACACTTGCATATACAGATATACACTTATATACATAAACACATTAAATATTATTTAGATTGGTTTATTTTTTTTAATTTTCCTAACTTTAAATATATTTATTTGCTGCTGAAGGTTTTTTAAACATTGTCAATAGGCATGTGGATGACGATGGTTCTTTTGACATAACTAGATTTCTGATACAGTCTTGCATTGTCTTTAAACAAATCATGAAATATATCTTGGGGTTATAGTAGACAGCTCAGTGAAGATATCAACTCAAGGTGTGGTAGCTGTTAAATAAATTACATGCTAGGGATCACTAAAACTGCTGATATTGCAATAACCCAAGACTAATTTGTCATTGCAGTATCATCAATTTATCTTTAGCTAGCAAGTTAACTATACCTAAACAACTGTATGCAGTTCTGATGACAACTGAAAAGGAATAGAAAACCTGGAAAACATGAGAGGAGGGAACCAATGATCATTGGTTTTTACGAGAAAAATTGGAACATTTGGGGCTCTTTACCTGAGAAAAGGAGTGATTAAAAGTCGACATGATAGGTATAGAAAAGGTGAGCAAAGAATTGTTTTTTCTCCTTTGAAAATCTAGGACCAGGCAACATTCAATGGAGCTATTGGAAGGAGATTCAAAACAAACAAAACTATTTTTTTACTAGCACATAATTAATTTATGAATTTCATTGTCAGGACATGATGATGGCCACTACATGATGATGGCCACTAATTTGGATGGCTTTAAAAAAGGGATTACATGAATTCTTAGAGAACAAATCTATTAAAAAAACCTATCTTAAAGATTCAGTGTTATTTTTGGAATTGAGCAATATGCCTTCAAATGTAAGTTGCAGGGGAAGTATAGTAGAAAAGGAGCCTCTGTGTTTTGCAGGCAGCATCCCAGAAACATTTGATGGACCATTGTAAGAAATCCAATGATGAGCTTCTGATCTATTCTGCTCTACTCTGAATTTGATTATAAAATAAAACATATGGGTGTTTTGAATGTGACCTAAAGGATCAAGCTGTGTATTACATGGTTAGGGAAATCCACCTGCACATTTGGCAGGTATGGTTAGAACCAGTTCACACATTATACCGCATTATTTTGTTAACAATTGGTTGGGTACAGATATAACATTAAACCTGGGAATCTCTCTTGCTGCTTCTCTGAGTAAACAAAAGTAAAATAATAATAATAAAAGTTTGCATCCTGCAAAACAAAGCAGAATTTTAATATCATCTTCCTTTTTGTCCAAGTATGCTTTTGGTTTCACATTTTAGAAGTATTTACCCATTTCTCATTTTGTGGTTTTCTCAACATATTGCCTGCATTAATAATGAGTAACAGGATTTAAAATAAAGAGAGCCTATATAGGGTTTTTGTGTGTGTGTGTGAGTGTCCTCAAGTCAGTGCTGAGTCTTCGACAAGTCCCTGCAGTTTTCTTTTGTGTGATGGAATTAACATTAACCTATTGCAATACAATATAAAATCAAGAAGTGCAAATCACGGCAGCAGAAAGTTGGCTTTTCCTATCTTCAGCCCTGAAAAAGCTACCTTCTGTTACCCCAGGTGTCTGTGAGAGAGGCAGAACAACTGCCACTCAATAGACTATGGATGTGAAAGGGGTTGGTCACAACCCAGGATGCTCAGGGTCTCTGGTGCTGAAGAACCAGCTATGTTTAATGTGGCTGATTTCCCAAAAATTGAAGGTTGATTTCCCAAAGTGGACAGGGCCAGGATGAAGAAGCAGTACTGTGAGGACGGACATTTAATTGGATCCTATTATTAACTACTTTTAATATGACTGTTTTTAAAATCTGTGATGTTAAAAAAAAAACCTCAGTTTTATAGGACCAAGTCTTGTAAGTGTAATAGGGGCCTTAGGTTGTACAGTATATCCCTGCCATAAAGAAATGTGCATGAGTTAAAGTTGGTGCATAAATCTCATTGAGAGAAGTATTATCAGTATATCATAAAATATCCATGATATGTGCCAGTATACTGTCTAGGCATATTTGTCTTACGTTTTTGGATATTCATTGAATATAACTGCACTGGTTGCCGCTTTGCTTCTGGGTCCAATTCAAGGTTTTTTTATGGCATGGGTCCGGGCTACCCAAGGAACTGCTTCCCATTAATGGGATTGGCTCACCCCAGTTGCTCTGGCAGAAGGGACATGCTGCGGATCCCATTGGCCAAAGAATTTCGGCTGGGGGAGTAGGAGAAGATCCTTCTCTGCTGTGGCTCCCATCCTTTGGAACCTCCTGCTCCTTGAGATGAGATCTGCTCCCACTTTTGGCCTTCTGAAAGGGCCTGAAAACCTGGCTCTGACTTGGGGTTCTACTGGGAGCATTTCATCCTGGAGGTGGTTAATAGACTCCACACCATTTATGTATTACTTCTTTTCTTACCAGTTTTTTTGTTCACTTTTAATGTTTTAATTTTAAGATTTTAATGTGCTAATTATTTTATATTGTTGCTTTATGATGTTACAAGTCATCCATCTGCTCGGCAGTGAGATGGATGACATCTAAATTTAATAAATAAATAGATTCTAGCCTGGGTAGAAGCAAGATGAACATTTTGGGATAAAAGTGGTTTCTGGTACACTACAAATGTGCCAAAACTGACTGTATAAACAAATAAAGAATTGGAGTGACATCAAGATTAACATTAGACCAACAATCAAGAAGTAAACAATATCACAATCAAACAATAAACAGCCCAACCAAGGAACCTCCGAGACCACTCCCACCAACATTGACAAGGCAAGCCACTAGAATATGAATTGACAGCAAACACAATTCCTTACTAGCACTGATAATGTTACCTAGTTTGGGTAATGAGAGGTCTGCAAGAAAACAATCAAGTTCATAGAGTACCAAAGGCCACTCATTCATCAGATTATTGATAGATGTATGAATGTGAAAAACAAATTTCATTGCACAAATACGGAGCTCAAGTTTAAATAAGTGGTAAAATATGTGTGAAAACAGAATGCTTAGCAAATGGTTCAATATTAAGCAGAGAGTAAAATGAGATGAGTGGTGGCCCTTTGGTTGTTTAATGGATTAGACAATCATTTGTCTGTAATGGTAAGGTCTCCTACTTGATCGGGGGTTGGATAGAGGACCTCCAAGGTTCTTTCCAACTCTGTTATTCTGTTAATGTATTTATGAATATAAGCATAAGAAATATTTGTGGCATGAATCTGTTACTCAAGGATGTGCCATTTTGGCTCAGAAACAGAGAAAATGGAAGACTGAAAAATTGATGGCTGGATGGCACTGATGAGATCCTAAAAAGGTGAAAAGTTTAAACAACAAATGCATGAATTATTGTATGGACATTGAGAATGGTTTGCAAGAATAGAAAAGTATGCACAGGATAAATGGTGCTGGTATAAACTAATTTTAGCTAAGTTTATCTTTTTTATTCCTTTGTTTACTCCCTCATGTTCTATTTCTGCACTATGCATCATGTTACTTATCTGAAAGACAATTTTTTTTGTATGTAGGAAGCATTCACATGTGCTATGAAAGTGGATTGCTTAACCAACTAATCTCTTCTTGGTCAGTTAAAATTAGGCTGGCATTCAGTGTCATAGAAATTCGACAGATTATTAGAGTGGCTTGTTTTGTGAGAAGGGCAACTACTGTATATAAATTAGGCAAATAAATAACAAGAGGAGAATTAATTCCAGTCCATCCCTAAACTTCACAAAAATCCATCCTTTAAACTCTAATGCAGAGTTTGTTTCTTATTGAACTGCACTTGCAAAGAATTGAGCTCAGCTGTCCAACAGAGACTGTTACGTGGGATTTACACAGAGGCCCAGAGCCATTTTGAGAAGGGAGATCTGTAAAGAAGCCTCATGAGTCCCCTGTGTCAAACTTTTAAAAGAGATTTATTTCCTCATTCTTTCACAATTTGATCAAGACTGATGTTCAAAACAAAAGATAGTGTGCTCCTATAGATAGAACAACGTGAAATATTCAGTTTATGACACAGAAACAGCAGGTAGTCTTCAACTTACAGCCGATTGCGTAGTGACTGTTCGAAGCTTTGACACACCCCGCCAAAACTATAACCATGACCAACCATGTTTCAAAGTTCTGCAAATCCCGCCCCCCCCCGGTCAGATGACCACATTTAGGGTGCTCGGCAATTGGCCCTCATTTATGTCCATTTGCAGCGTGCTTGGTCTCCTGAGTGATTTGCAATAAATTTGTTGAACACTGTTGAACACAGGAAGAGCTATTCCACAGTGAACAATGAGTTTGCTTAATAATCATGGTGTTTGCTTAATGAACACGGGTCGTAAAATTGGGTCTGATGATGTGGTTATGATCAGCACGATTTACGACCATAATTGCCAGATTCAATTATTGGTTGTAACTCAAGGACTATACTATCTGAAAGAAAAAGATCTGTGGCAAAAATGTTCACCAACTTTGCAGCTGCAGCAGAGAATTTTCCATGTGAGTTTATCCATTAAGGGACTCTGAGACATAAACCACATCACTGTGGGCTACCAGTAAGACCTGTTGCCATTCCTGTGACTATGGACTCCAAATATTATGTATCTCAAAAAAACAAATATACCCTGACACATGGCTGACCATTTTCAGTGATAAAAGTCAAATATCCTTCAAGAAAACTTGGTTGCTTTTACTGATCTCATTATTTTTAAAATGTCTTTCTTCTAAGTAACCCCAAAAATTCCCACTTTGTAACAAGGAACTATAACTCCTGGCAAACTCTGTGTATAATGACTGAATCAATTGTTGTGGAAAAGGACATGTTTGAATGCAATGAAGATACTCTAACCAAAATCTTGTCTTTATCTTAAATTGGCCTATTATGATTTACACATTCCATGCACCAGTGCATGTCATTCTTTATTAATAGATTAGTTTCTCACATGCCTAGGAGCTCTTTGCTTGCAGGCAGCAGGAGTAAACACTGACCCTCTATGCAGACAAGATAGTACAGGAAGATTCTGAGCCAGCATGGTCTAGTTTGACTAAAATGCAAGTGAGTACAAGCCAAAGCTGGATTTAATTCAGGAGCATATTCAGATCAGCCTGAAAGTTATTCCAGTTAGGCATTGCTAAATCCCACCCCCTACTCCTCCCTTAAAAGAGATTGGATTTCCTTTGCTTATGTTTCTCTAGAAGTAGAGTAGTATACGTGTACTCTATGTTTCAGGAAGAGAGTATGACATTCTTGAAATCTCAGTTTAAATGTGGATTTACCATCTGGTTCTGGAAAACCTAATGGGATCACATTTCTTAGTGCCAGGAAAAAATATCTTTTTTTTAAGTTTTGCTAATAAGATTTTGTCTGGGTAAAAATTAAGGACATTGTTACACCCTAGAATCATGACCTGGCTGCTGGTTAGAACTTGCTTCCCCAAAATTGCCTTTGGAAAGAAATTTTCTTATCAAAGCAGAGCATGGAGCAGAGGTCCCTTGACTGCATACATGCCAGAAGCCACAGCTTTTCCTGGACCACGGAATCACCAAGAACTATACCAGCTCTCAGTGGACCAAGCAGATGTATTCTGGGGAGCTCTAGCAAGAAGCCGACTGATGTGGAACAATCCTTTTCATTCTGTTAGTGATTGTAACTTTCAGCAGGGCAAGGTATCCTGGTTCCTTGGAGGACAGCTCAATGTAGCAGGTAAGTAGAAATTCAACTGTTCTTTGTCTTTTTCTAGTTGTGAAGGAAAAAAATATTGCAGCCTTTGGGTACAGGGTCTTTTAAAATCCTGTTTTAAATTTCACCAAAGACAACTTTCCAATCATTTTGCCTTGTTTTTAAATACCCTGAAATGTACTTATCCTTTTTAAACACACTTGGAGTATAGTTTAAGAAAGTAGCAACATATTGGAAGGGATGGGAGAGAGTAAATGTTGCATAAGTAGCATAATGTGTAGTGTAGATCTAAAATTCTTCCTATCTATAATATGAAACTCCTTGTTTATCAGACTTCTGTACCCTGCTTACTAGAAAGATTACAATGATGTCAACTGTCTCTGTTTTTGTATCTTTGGAAAAAGATTAGATAAAGGAACAGACAAAGAAAAGCAGAATAAGTAGAAATATGTTGTTTATTCTTGCACTGGATTCAGGAAGACATTGATCTAATTGTCTGTTGGACAAATGTTTTCTGCAAAATGTGTTTTAGAAGTAATTACCTATTTTTGCTTTTTACTAGTTTTAAAAAATCAGCTCAATTTTTTATACTTTATAAAATATTTATGTTTTCAGATTTAAAATAACTAAAGATCCGCAATAGAATCAAATAGTTGATTATAGTACAATGAAAAAAGTGCAGCTCATAGAATTCAATTGTGTATGTGAAAAAGTATCATTTACTCAACATGAGTAAATTTTGTTTATATAGTTCAGGTTGTTTCACTCATCTGTTGTATATGTTGTGTATGCTTTTCATCTAGCCTATCAGATAGGTTTGGAGCAGTTTTAACCTTTTTTCTGATGATTATACCCTGCTCATATCTTGCAGGAATGGAATGACATAAAAATATTAGTCAGTAAACCATGGACATTGAGATGCTACATTTCAATTAAACTGATATTTCTTAGTGATGCTTATATAAACTACGATGGGCTTTCCCCTATCAACATAGTAATCAGGGTTCCTGCAGATATTCTTAATATAATGTATGTGACATAATCCTATCACTATAAAAATAAACCAGAACACAAACCTGTGCTAAGTATCGCTTTTACATATAAAAACATTCTAACCTACATTATGCTACCTCAGAATTACAGGGTTCTATCTGACATTTTCATCGACAAGGTTCTATCTACCGTGACTTAATTTTTTAACAACTTATTTTGTAAAATTTCTAAATAGATTCGCCACAAATAGCAAAATTACAAGGTTTTATCTACACTGTTCTATCTACACTACAACTGTTTAAGGCTCATTTCCCATAAAATGGTCACAATACACATAGAATCCTGTAATTCTGAGGTAGCAAATAGTTCTGCCTGATGAATCAAAGCAACTTAGTTTAATGGAATAGAAGGATTGTTAATGAATTACCCTATAGCTTAAGAGGAAGATTGTTTTCATTTGGGTGAATTAACTATTAGTGGATGTAAATTTTTTTTAAAACCTGTGGAAATAACTTGTATTTGAGAATTCTGTTCGTGTATGTACTGGTATGTAGGTGTATTTTTAAAAAGATGAATATGAAAAGAGACTATCAAAGTTCAAGACACTAAATAAAATAAAGAAGATGTCAGAACAAAAAATGGAAATTGCCAAGAAGACAAGCCAAGAAAGACAAAGATCTTGGGAAAGAATTTAACTAAGAATTTCAGGCAGCTATTAAAAGAGACAAGCCATATTACGCTGACGTTTTTAAAGACATTGAAGATGGAAACAGGAAAGAAAGAAAGACTTCCAATTTCTGAACTCAGAGTGAAGTTCCAACCTCAAACTGATATGCTAAAAGGGCAGAGAATAACTATTTCCAAGAAGATCAAAAAGATGGAAAAATACACTTGAATTCTTACAGCAGAGATATTCAAGATATAATAATCTCTAGTGCTAGATGATAAAATTAGATCTTTAGACATTAATGAGTCAGATAATTACAGGATTTAATCAAAATCTATTAAAATATGGCAAGCAACAGAAGAAGAATCGGTAAAGGTGCTCTGCCATCAGTCTGTAGAATGACACAGTAGCTAACAGAAACTAATCAATCTACATATCAATATTAAAGAATGAAGACTTCACATTTTTGTATACTATCACACAATATTCTTAATTTCATATACCAACAAAAATTGCTTAGGATCATCAGTTCTCCATTGGAAGATCTTAAGGGCCAGGTAGGACACACATCATCCTGGAAAAAGTCTTTCTCTGTGATTGCTAGGAGTCCATGTTGACTTGATAGCACATAATCAATCAATCAATCAATCAATCAATCAATCAATCAATCAATCAATCAATCAATCAGTACAATTCATCAGTTAGAATAAGTTGTAGTGGGTAATTATAGGAATATTACAAAACTATCTCATCCTCACTTCTACTCAAAATCTAGGATAGATTTTGGATTTGAATTACCTATTCCACTTTCATTAATGCCCTATTTGGATGATTTTCTGGCTTCTCATTGCATAAATAACCATCATTTTAATAGAAATGGGAGGATTCATTGGCTTTGCCCTCTGAAGTTAGCTACCATTCTTGCTTTTCGCATGTTAGGAAACCAAATGTCTTCTGTACATTGATCAGAATTCTCATTTTAGAAGCCTAAAGAAGGGTGTTTGGTCATATGTTTATGTTCTCAGCATGCAGAAATACATGAGAGTGTGATAGAGCAAGTGTCCTGAATGCAAAATAAACTGTGTGAATTGAGCCTTAAATAGAGTTAAATAGATAAGAAATATAGATTCTTATTACAACAGACGTAATTCTGGAATATGCACATGTGTCATGATAGCCAGTACATTTATTGTGTTTATTGCTTCAACTTGTTGTAGATTAGTTATTCAGATGAGGCAGAATTTGGACCCAGGGTTTTTAAATGGTAGTAGTAGTAATCTAATTACTAGAAAATCAAGGACTGAAAAAAAAATGAGTCAGCAAAGGAAGGAAAAGTAGTTAATGATGGTTTAGCCTGCATATTTCTTTAAAGTCTTTCTTTTAAAAAAAAAATGTTAATAGGAAAATTGCTTCCATTTGCTTGGTTATGCTTTTCCTACCCTAAAGCCAAGGGCAGAATGATGTGATCCATATTATCTTTAATTGAAAAGTCTGTCGCACACGGTTAGAACCCAGGACTGTAGCTTCTGTGGAAAATGAATGGGAATTGTGCCATTGACTTCAATGTGTTGTTGAACTGAGGGCAGAAACCAACAGATAAATAAATAAATAAATAAATAAATAAATAAATAAATAAATAAATAATTTTATTTTTATCCCGCCCTTCTCCTGTCTTCTCTTCCCTTTCAGGAGACAAGGATGTAATTCATCCGCATCTTGTAAAAAATAAATGCTGCTTTATAGTGTTCCAAATGTAGCTCTGTGCAGACATCAATCAAAAACCTAAATAATGTTCAACTCTACTACATGCAGTAAGATCATCCCAAATTCCACACACTGTACCTTCATCAAATTATGTTTGGATATGCCAATTCGTTTAGCATATGAGAACGTGACAGAAGTAAAAAGATATGTAAATGCATGCACTTTACCCTTCCTTCTGATTAAAAAATAAACCTATTTGTTTTATTTTGCACATAATTTGTGCCCTAAGGAAACTATTCATTTGAATGACTCCCCAAGCCAAATAAATAAAATGTAGTCTTTCTATCTTGTCTTTATGGTTCTGCTAGCCAAGGGGTGTCAAACTCGCAGCAACACGGCGACATCATGTGATGTATCAGGACTTCCCCCCACCCTTTGTTAAACTGGCCAGCACGTGATGCATCTGGCCCAGGGGCCACAAGTTTGACACCCCTATGCTAGCCTATTTCCCTGTTCTAATGTGTTCTTTTTCCTTAAAAAATGAAAGAGTGTTCACAATTGAATAAGGATGACAGAATAATTATATCCCAACAGTAGAGAGTCTTATGGTCCATTTCAAATCCTGTTACCCTAAATATAGTACAAATGCATTATCATATGGATCCACATATTAATATAAATGGCCAATATAACATAACCTCCACTCTTTCTCTCCAAACATGACTAATTCTCTTTCTTGGCCAGCTGTACAATCCATGCTTGACCAGTTAAACTGGCCTTCTTCCAGTCAGTTACAGGAAAAAGACCTCTTTTGAAGGTCATTTAATCTTCAAAGGATATAATTTTCTGTTCAGCTATTCTGAGTGGCTTAAAGCTGTATCTTGCTTTAGATGTTTGATGTGCTACTTTTCCTTCAAATGTGCAAAAGAGACGTTACTGGGGTGGATGCAAGCTCTCATTTAGTCCTGTTATTCAACTAGAGAAGAAAAAAACATGATATAAGTTTGGAATTTCTCTTTAGAATGCCTCAGAAGTCATTTCTCTGCTTGGGTTCTAGACTGGAGAAGCAAGAGAAAGCACCTGGGAGAATGGTTTCTCCGCTTTGCCTTCTTCCAAATTCTTTCATTAACAGTTGCCGCTCCTTGCTCCTCTTTAGTTACAACAAGTGGTTGTGATGAGCAGGTGGATTTCAAGCAGGGATGAAATCCAGCAGGTTCTGGAGAACCAGTAGTGGAAATTTTGAGTAGTTCGGAGAACTAGCAAATACCATCTCTGGCTGGCTCCAGAGTGGGGTGGAAATAGAGATTTTGCAGTATTTTTCCCCCAGGAGTGGGGTGGGAATGGAGATTTTATAGTATCCTTCCCCCAGGAGTGGGGAGGGAATGGAGATTTTGCAATATCCTTCCCCTGCCACGCCCACCAAACCACACCCACAGAACCGGTAGTAAAAAAAATTGGATTTCACCACTGATTTGAAGGTTTCTTGTATGTATTCCTGTAATTGTTTCATAGAATGTTTATCTGCCAGCTGTGGAGACAAGGTATCCCCCACCTCCCCAGCCTAGAGCAAAGCTCTCTAGTAGCACTTCACTCTGTTGATTAAAAGTAGAGTTAAAGGATTTGTGCTTCAATGAAAGTAGAAGCCTACAGCTGGAATCAATTATTTTGATTTCTGTGAGATGTTTTTCAGAAGCCTGTCTGAGCCATGAGCTTGTCAGCATTATTGGTGATCCATGGACAGTATTGTTAGCTTATCACCTTTAAAAATGATTTTATCACTCACGTTGGATTGATTAGTAACAGAGAATACCTCTCTGTTGCATTGGCTTCCAATCCCTTCTACACCAGGACCACATGTTTCGGCAGTAACAAGATTCTGGCATCAACTTCAGCAGTCTAAAGAAACTTCATGGCCTTTTCCTGTCTAGACATAAAGGAAGGGTGGTCTCCTGGATCTTTCTGTAGCTATCACAAGGGACAGGCAATCCAACCAAAAAGAACCTGTGTCCCGTTTGTAAAGTTCCAGGAAAGGAAGAAATGACAAACAGGGATAATGATGTGAATTTAATTTACATTATCATTACAGCAATGCTTTTTCACTCTGATTCCCAACATTTTTGTTTGGAGGGTGAAGTCCAACTGACATAATTTTTTACTTTTACATATTCATATGTACTACTGCACTGCTATTAATCTTGTCATCGTTCCTATCACCCCCCCACTTATGACTGTATGATTATAACCTTGTTGCTGGTATCCTTACTATTTACACTGACTGTTTCCTAATATGATTTGATTGCTTATTTGTACCCTATGACTATAATTAAGTGTTGTACCTTATTATTCTTGACAAATATATCTTTTCCTTTATGTATACTGATAATGTATGCACCAAGACAAATTCCTTGTGTGTCCAATCACACCTGGCCAATAAAGAATTCTATTCTATAATGCCAAGCATATGTTTGGGGGACTATAACTCAAAGCATCTGGAATATGTAGTCGCTGTCAAAGAACAATTGCTGCCTATCCCAAGTCTTTGGGAAGGATTTGATAGGTGGCAGAAATGCCAAATCCAGCTTGGCTGACTGAGCAATGAACCATAATAACAGCAACATTAACAAGAATAATTGTCTGTTTGCCTAGCTAACATTCACACATTGATAGAAGTTCTTGTAGCAGTCAAGATTAACTATGGGCCAGAAAAAAGCCTTGGCATTATATAGATTTAGCAATGTAAATATGATGAAACTACAGGAATGGTTTTTTTTACACAAACATGACATTGGAATGATATTCTTCCAAAAATGTCAGAAGGTAAATCTCACTTTCCTTTCTTAGAGTCTATCTTTCACTTCACATTTCTCACTTACAATGGGATTTCTATTCCCTGTGATTTATTGACTGATTGACTGATTGATCGATAGATATTTAGCAAATATTTAGATATTTAGTATTTTTATGAGTTAACTTAAATCCTATGGGAGGTAACTGTTTCTAGCAATTTATATTAGAAATCAACTCTAGATATCTGGATGGAAAATGTCTAATAGGCTTGCCCAAAGTATGCCTGAACGGATGCAATTGCAAGAAAAAATTTGAACAAAATATGGATACTCACGGAAAGCAATGGGCTGCTGTTAACACCCAATTCTGTTTGATCATTGTTCCTGCACATAATAAATGTTTGTGTTTGATGAGACCAACCACGTATGGTACTGAATGTTCTTCCTCTTCAGATACATCTGTAGATTGACCTATGAGAAAAGCCAGTTGGATCAGGTTGCACCAAGACAAATTATTTGTGTGTCCAATTACACCTGGTCAATAAAGTATTCTATTCTATTCTATTCTATTCTATTCTATTCTATTCTATTCTATTCTATTCTATTCTATTCTATTCTATTCTATTGAATAAGCACATCATATTATGGATTACTTAGGAACTAACTATTGAAGAGCTCCATTCACTGACTATAATCAGATGCAAGGAAAAAAGCAAATAAAGATGATCACACTAGTTCTGCTTCTTGTGTTTTCATATTTATGGTGAAGTTTCTGTTGCGGGAATTTTTCTGCACAGTTTAGAACCCTGCCAATCAAAATTTTAAATCATATAGTGAGCACAACAGAGAAGACTTTCTGATGCACAAATTATTCATATTAAAGCACTTATTCCTTCTATCCTTATATTTACAGTAGGATATCTTTCCAGTTACAACTGAGGAGGGTATTGTGATTTTGGATTTCATTTCACACTCTGAGATTGTGTCATGGGAGGTCTAAAAAAATGAATGTTAGGGAGGCTTGTCCAAATACAAAATGGCAGCCAGTTGCAAACCCGCCATTTTATTGAAGGAAACATGAGGTTGCTTCCTGCCATAGAAGGTTCCCTCTCCCTCCTCAGTTTACTTTTATGTGTGTGTGGGGGGGGGGCAGTAGAATAGTGGGACATAATTCTTTGCAAGACAGTGGAGCCAACCTGTTTTTAAACAAAATCTACATGTTTCAAACGAGGGATAGTTATAATCTTTAAGCCACCAGCTTGAGCTGTGAAAGAATACTATCAGAGAGAAATGCAGTGAAAGTATTTTGTGTTTGGATATGCAAAATTCAAATATATGAATAGCCACCTCAAGTGCAAAATCAATGGAAACTCTTTGAAGCTTTATTGAAATGCTTCTCTATTTTGGAGAGAAACTATTCCTTTGCTCAAGGTGTCAGCAGGATCCATTGCTTTTATCAAAACAATCAATCAATCAGAATAGACCTGGAAGGGACCTTGGGGGTCTTCTAGTCCAACCCCCCGCTCAAGCAGGAGACCCTATATCCGTGATGGCAAACCTATGGCACATGTGTCACAGGTGGCACGTGGAGCCATATCTGTGGGCAGGCGAGCGTTGCCCTAGCTCAGCTCTAGCACTCATGCGCGTGCCGGCCAGCTCATTTTCAGGCCTTCCGGGCCCACCAGAAGTCGGGAAACGGTCCGTTTCTGGCCTCTGGAGGATCTCCAGGGGGGTTGAGCCCTCCCCCGGCTCCTAGAAAGCACCAGGCCCACCGGGCCATCAGGTACCAAACGCGGGGGGAGCACGGGAGGGTCGCACATGCGCA
>JANHFK010003027.1:75687-85794 GCA_036250565.1 Sibynophis collaris | reverse complement strand
CACAGAACCGGTATTAAAAAAAATTGGATTTCATCACTGCACACATCTCACTGTTGAAACAACTCTGGGTGGCATATTCCTATACAATAAACTATACTTTTTAAATCATGATTTGTTGAAGAAGTCCTAGGAACCTGGTTTATACATATCACTAAGTCATAATGCTTGATCTATAAACCACTTGGAAACTCAAACTCAATCTTGATCCAATCCAATTAGACAAATGACAAACAACAACAGTTTTAAAAGTGTAAATCAAATGTATTTCTGTAGGATATTGACTAAAAGGCACAAATATAAAGATGAAAATTATAATGTTAAATAAGATTACAAAGGTTAGATTTTTTTAAAATAAAGAAAAGCCAGGTTTTTTAGCATTCAGATAAGGATTCTAAACAACAGTACCACAAAGGCAATGGAACATAAAAAATGCAAAGGACTTTTATTGCTAGTTTATACAGGACATCTAGCAGAAGAAATTTTAAACAAAGATAGGAAATGCATGATTTTGTAAAATGAGTTAACTGACAATGATGTACGTGCCTTTAGCTGCATTCTTTAAGCCTCAGTAATAATCTGAATAACTATGCAAGCCACTTCCGAAGTTAATTAAGTTTATAATATTTTTTCTCTCTCCAGGGAAATGTCTTAACACAGAATGATGCCTCTGGAGCTCTCTGTATCTCTCAGGCTTGGCCAGGCATGGCAAGATCTATTTACAATGATCACCAGCGTTTTTTGGAGACCTACCTGATGCCTTACCCAGGTATAGATTAATGGAAAGGGAAAATAAGTGTAATATATACCGGTAGTTGTCAACAGTGTTCAGAAATTATAATTCCTCCTTCTAAATCCTTGTGCACAGTGGCATGTAGAACCAGAAAAAGATTTTTTTTCAAGTTATTGTCAGAGCCAAACTCACAATGCCACCCATATAATTCACCAGAAAATAAAAATGTGGATCAAGGTTGAACTGTGGAATCCTTGGTGCCCTCTGAACATTGTTGTTTGAATGCAGATGTTTCATTATCCAACTAGTGCACTGATGTTACCTAGCTGGGTAATGAAACATCTGCAAGCAAATAACCAAGGTCAGAGAGCACCAAGGACTCCGTACTCATGGAGTATGGAGAATATAATTGTCATATCGTTTATGACAATTATATGCATATTTCCTATAAATGTAAATAGTAGGAGCAAAGAGTATGATTTGGATTCAGATCCTAGAAGGTCACACGGACTTTAACAAATGCAAACTGGGCCTCTACACTTATTGTTTGCATTGCAAAGGTGAATGCTTTCTTTCTAATTCAAATAGAGAGTAAGGAAAATGACCTTGATTGAGATATGCAGGAACTAGACAAAATGGGCTGAACCATGTTTTTTTACAGACCAGAACTCAAAGATAACAAAAGGACTAGAGGTTAGGGAGAGAAAATACAACCCTACCTTTCAATATGTATTTTTTAAAATTGGAGGACAGAAATACAGTATTGTGTTTGTGCCTTGAAGTGGTTCAGTAGAGGAAAAGGTTTACCAACTTAGCTGTCCATGAAAAATAGTTGGGAAAAGTCCAAGGCTTTTGACAGAACACATCCAGCAGATAACAGTTCTGTGCAAATGTTTAGGCACCCTAATCAGATTGTGTGTTTCAGTGAATGTAGAGATTGTGTCAGCTTCTGTTCACTTAGAGATTCATTGAAACATGTAAATTGACTCAGGGTGCTAAACTTTTGTATTTAGCTGGTTCAGAGTGTGACTGCATGGTCAGTTCTTGGGGTCCCAAGAATGGACCATGTAACACCACGGCTCCACAAGCTGCATTGGCTGCCAGTTTGTTTTTGGGTGCAATTCAAGGTGATCATCTTTAAAGCCTTTCACGTCATGAGTTTAGGCTACCTGAGGGACGTCTTACCCTACTGGGATTGGCCCATCCCACCAATGCTGGCGGAGGAGGCATGCTGTGGGCCATGTCAGCCTGATTATTCCAGCTAATGGGGTCCAGTAGAAGGGCCTTCTTTGCTGTTGCACCTGCCCTCTGGAACATCTTGCCCCCCAATATGAGGTCAGCCCCAAGCCTCCTATCTTTTATAAGGGCTTTAAGACCTGGCTTGGGGCCCCAATGGGGAAACAGCACAGCGGAGGTGGTTGATGAACAAAAGCTCTCACTTCCCCCTTCCCTGCCCCAATCCTCCCTACTTTTAATTGTATTTTAATAGTTGATTTTAACTTATTTATGTTTTACTATATAGAGATAGATTTTTATGATTGCAAGTTGCCCAGAGGTATCTTGTGCTTAAGATGGGCAACCAATAAATGTTATAAACAAACTGTATTGCTCATTTTAAAATAAGATGTGCTATGAAGAAGAAATCTTTTCCTATGTTCATCCTGTGTGGGAACCTTCTGGACTTTCTAAAGGAAAATAACTGCCTTATGTTTTTACCCTGTTTTTCATCCTAGGATATTTCTTCACTGGAGATGGGGTTTACCGGACAAGCCAAGGATATTATCAGCTGACGGGCCGCCTAGATGACGTCATCAATATCAGTGGGCATAGGCTAGGCACTGCTGAGATAGAAGATGTTGTGGTAAGAGGCATGAAGAAACTAGCTGTTATTACAACATGCTCGTAGTCACCTAAGAATATACTAAGATGTAATGATCTGGGCAGCTGCTGCTATTTGAGCTGGCACTAGCTGAATTGCTTGTGGCTTTCCAGACCTTTGCATGCTTCGCTGCTCCTTCCACACCGATTTAAGATTGGTGGGAAACAAAAAAACCTGAAAAACAAATTTGATTGCCCAAAAAATATAAACAGATGCCTGCCTTGTTTTCCTTTTGGAAACTAAACTGTAGTTCATAACTGCAGAATATGTGGTTTCTACTCGCAGTATAATAATTTTCATAATCAATATTGTTATCCAAGATATACATGGCCTTAAAAATGACAAGCATAATGAATAATACAGAAAATGATGTATTTAAGGGGATACCAGAATTTTAAAATGTAGTGAAATGTTCTCAGTGAACCTTCAGTAGTCTACCACAATGAAAAGTAGAGGTATATATACCTACACACTTATATAAAATTCCTGACATATTCTAAAAAAGACACTATAAAAGTTAGTCAAGTAATAAACACATCAGTGCTTTCTCTGATCCTCCTGACATTAATTTGCCAAATAACATTACATTATGTGATACATTATACACTGGAAATATGTACTGCTTTAAAGCATCTCTGACCAGATTAGTCTTTCTGACTCATATTGCCCTTAAAGTGGATACTTACTCTATTTTGTTCTACAGCTCAAAGTCTCATTAGAGGTACTTCTTCATACAAGAAAGGTATTCTGTCACATAATCGTTTAACCTACATCAGGAAGAAAGGCTGGTACTTCAGAGCCTTGCCTTGCTAGTCTATTCCTTTTGTTTTGACCACACCAGGCTTAGTGAACCACATGTTTCCGCCAGCCTGTCAGGATCCTTGCAGTAAATTATAGACCTGTTTATGTTCCAGAATAAACATGAGGCAGTGGCAGAGTCAGCTGTGATTGGATATCCTCATAAAATCAAAGGCGAAGGTGGGTGAGTCAGTTTGGCTGCTAATAACCGCTATTTCTCGAATAGACACTGCTTTCACTAGCATATGGAATGAACATCCCACAGAATTTGTTTGCATGATACGTATTTATTGCATGCTTGGGATAGGCTCCATTCAGAGCCTTCATGTGGTCATTTAATGATAACAAGTTTTCAAGCCTTGGCTGGGAAGAGATACGGAATTCAATTGCAGTAAAATGTATAATAAGAAAGGGAAGAAGAATGCTAAAGCATGAACTTGCATACCCTGATCCTTACCTCACAGGACAATAACAATAAATGCTCCAATAGACATATTCTAGAATTTGTATGAGTGAGGCATTGTTTCAAAAGTTAATCAGCAACTCAAAAGTAAAATTAATAATAGCTCTTACTTCCTACTCAATATCAGCCAATACATAAGGGGATTCAGCTTCTCGCAAGCTAACGGAACTATTTTAGTGTGAAAGTCTAGTTTTGATGATTGCTTGTTGAACTCTTCCCTTTTTTAAAAACAGGCGCCTATGCATTCATTGTGCTGAAAAAAGGCTTTAAACTATCCCAAGAGAACTTGTCCTCTGAACTCCAGAGTCTTGTTTCAAAAGAGATAGCAAAATATGCAGCACCAGACCATGTTCAGGTAACAACAAGCAAACTTTTCTTTTCCTAATGCACATCTTCATTCTGCCTAACAATGAATATTTGTAGTCTGACAGAAGGTAGAAATTTAAAAAAGTTGGATCTTGCCTTTAGTATTTTTAAAAATAACTCAAGGTGACATATCCAATGCACACTCCTCCTCCTATTTTCCCCACAACAACTCTATGAGATGGGTTGGACTGAGAGAATGTGACTGGCCCAAAGTTGCAAGAAAATTCAAAGCAGTTGGATACCAATGCTATTTTTTTTTTGCATATATTTTAATAATTTAAAAAAAATGTCCAGTGTAATCTAATTCTGCTGTCATTGATCATTTGCTCAGAATATTTTCGATTTGCTTACTGGTAGTTGTATGATTTGCATTCCATTGATTAGCCAAACAAAACAAACCATAATGGTTTCACTATTAAAACAAAAAATTAAGTATGAAAGTTACCTTAAGTATTAACCTTAAGCATATAATGTTCTTTTTAAAGAAAAACCTGATTGACTTAATGAGTATCTAAAGCACTTCAAAAGTATTAGAGCAGGGATAGAAATTTTACAGTGTTCTGCCTATTCTAGCTTGGTTTTTACAGGTTAAATAGACTTATTAGCTATGAAAAGATTACATTACTAAAGATATTTTACAAACACATAAATGCTATTGCAACAGGAATCAAATAATCTTTCAACAAATTTATTTAAACAAACATAACTTTTCTATTTTTTTCTGGCATTACTTACCGGTAGTTTGCAAGTTTAAAAAAAACACTATTACTAGGTTCATATATGCTGACCCATTCTTTGGTTGAGGCTTATGTACTGTATGAACCTAGCCAGAGTTTATGGCTCAGTGTGTGGTGTGTTTCCAGCCAATTATGGCTTAGTCAACGATCTATGATTAGGCAAACTATGGTTTAGAATGTGTGAATCCAATCAGAATCACAAGGAAACGTCTTGTGGGGATAAATCTTTTCATCAATCTATAGAACTTTCCTGATTTTAGTTATAGTTATAGTTTATTAAATTTATATACCGCCCTTCTCCCTTTCGGGACTTTTATAACCTTTAACTAAAATTTTCTCCAGATCTTAACTTTTATGCCATCTCAAGCCCTTGATTTTTCTCATCTTTTTGTGAGTGATTGGTTCACTCTTTCCATAAACCTTTCCACTGAAGATTACTATGTCAGAGGAGGCCCTTACACAAATCCACTTTTGGCCTTCTTTTATTGGAAAGTTTACTGAGCAAGTAATCAATTTAATTGAGATACTGATTTTACTTTTTTTGGGCAACCAATTCTGAAGTGCTAAGATGCACCAAAGAAAGAGTATCATGGCCTCAAAACACCTTTTTTTCTGTTACCATTGTATGTTGGTAACTTGGTAAGAAATGGAATTGAGCAGAGCCTCCTACATTTGCACATGCAATGAAAAAGACATGCTCAACTACATATGTCCACAGGAAAGAAAGTAGGTACAGAAGTGAGATTTTGTAAGATTAGCAGTACATTTCTTCTCAAATTAATATTTATGGGGTGAATTTCCTGATGCTGCTCTAATCTTTCCTTTTTCTGGTTCAGGTAGCTCGACACCTGCCTAAGACTCGTTCAGGAAAAATTATGCGGCGGGTTCTGAAGAAGATTGTAGAAAACAAAGCAGATGAACTTGGAGATCTGACAACCCTGGATGATCATGACACGGTGAAAGATATAATTGAGGGACATAAGAAACTTCTGCAGAAAGACCAGAGCCAGTAGCCCAAAATATGTTGGCTCTCAAGAAGCAACAATGAGAAGAGTACTGTGCCAACAGCAGTCTTTTTATTCTTAAAATCCCTTGCAGAACCAAAGGGGGAAGCTTATTCATTACTGACAAAAATTTATTTTAATAAATGGGGAGAGTATAACTCTTAAGTAACAGCTGAAGAATATACTGTTTAATATTTTACACCACACTCATTACTTATACAAACCACTCCTGGATGATTCACCATTTGCTCCACGGTTTATGTATTAGAAAATTAAGTCTCTATTTTTGAGCAATTAAAATGTGCTTTAAGAGAAAATTTAAATACATTTATGATATCAAACTTTGGGGAATAAAAGAATGCTTTGGGTTTCATTAGAAGATTTTGGGGAGCTTTTCAAAGGAAAAAAGAGGATGTATAATTTAAAAGGACGTGAGACAAAATGTAAAAGATAATGTACACATGTCTTCCTGTTGCCCATCTGAAGTCTTATAATAGCTTCATTCTGGATTTCATTTTAAAGCAATATAACATTTTCTTTTCAATTGTTGTTTATCAAATTTCCTTTCCTTTTAAATCCCAATAAAAACAAATAGAGCACGTTCTTTTAAAAATAGCCAAAAGGATCTAACAAATTAAAAGAATACACATAACCCCACACATCCTCAGCTACCTCCTAGTAGTAATGTGAATTCTCTTGAAAAGTCTTGTCTTGAAAAGTCACCTTTGGTCATTTTGGTAAGAGCTGTCTGCAGGAATGAATGGAGCAGCGGTAAAATCTACTTACATTTGCTACCGGTTTGGGTGTGTTCCCGCGCAGGAGTATGTGCGCGCCTCTTCTGCGCATGCGCAGGTGGTTAAAAAACGGGACTTAATGACATCCTGGCGGGTGGACGAAGCCTCCCGCAGCCAGTGCTGCTGGTTCAGAGAACTGGGGGGATTTCACTGCTGGAATGGAGGCATACTTTCCATACAAACAGCAACCTTGATTATTTTCCAGTTCTGAAGGTTGTAATTCTGCCCCTCTTTGTAAGCTAAACATGTTGTTGAAAAACACTGCCACAATTTGATAGATGGGTGGAGGTATTTATTTTTCACATTTCCATTTTGCCACAAGTCAAAGATGCTTGCTGGCTTACATAGACTATAAAAACCAAGTAAAACATCTATAGTACAAAAAAAAAAAAAAGTAACTCCCCCCCATTCATCAAATATAATAATACAAACAATAAAATAGAAGCTAAAGGTGGCAGAGCAAAATCAGGGGGAGTCTCTCCAAAATAATGTCATCTTTAGTAGCTTCTGAAACATCAACAAGGAGGGGACTAGCCTGATCTTTACCAGCAAGTTGTCCTGCCCACATTAGTGCTGCCACTGAAAAACCAGTGTCTTCTTGCTTCAGACACTGGTTGAAAATGTAGGATGAAAATGTAGGATGAATTGTAGTTTGTGTTTGGCCTGATTGGTCAGACCAGGACTGATTGGAGTATGTGGTTCTGCGGATATCTGGGTGCTTGTTCATCAGAAACAGCTCTTGGGACAACAGAGAACTCTGTGTATCCACGCCAATTCCAACTTACTAAGCGTCATTTTCAGTTTTTTCTCTGCCATCCAGGTCCTGGGAAAGGACATTGATAGCACCCTCTCAAAGCCTGGCTAGTAATGGGATATTGACTATCATTAGCATCAGTGGTAGGTTCCTACCAGTTTGCTCTGGATCTTGCGAACCGGTAGTAGCAGCGGCGGGAGCAGGGGTGAAATCCAGCAGGTTCTGACAGGTTCTGGAGAACCGGTAGCGGAAATTTTGAGTAGTTCAGAGAATTCACAAATGCCACCTCTGGCTGGCCCCAGAGTGGGGTGGGAATGGAGATTTTGCAATATCCTTCATCCAGGAGTGGGGTGGGAATGGGGATTTTGCAGTATCCTTCCCCTGGAGTGGGGTGGGAATGGAGATTTTGCCATGTCCACCAAGCCACCATCCACCAAGCCACACCATGACCACCAAGCCACACCCACAGAACCAGTAGTAAAATAATTTGGATTTCACCACTGGGCGGGAGGCTCCGCCTACCTGCCTGGAAGTCATCACGGACACTCTGCACATACTTCATATAGACCAGGGGTATCAAACTTGCGTTGTCATGGCAGCATCACGTGATGTATCAGGACTTTTCCCCCCTTTGCTAAACCGGGCGTGGGCGTGGCCAGCGCGCGATGCATGCGGCCTGTGGGCTTCGAGTTTGACAGCCCTGATAGGGGCAGGAAAGAGAGGTGTAACCTTTGTGGCATCTCACACATCAGAGGCCACTGACCATCCCAAAATGGAATAACCATTGGGGAAGGAGTAGAATGACTGAAAAAACTCCCTCCCATCCCTCCCTCTGCAAAGCTCTATCTTGTACTTCACAACTTGTTCAGAGTTGCTTATTTGATTTTTTATCAAGTGGCACTGACATTTTACAAAACTCATTGTTATTATGCATCAAATAAAATCTTTAAACAGTCTGAGTGAACAGCTCTAGGGGCAAGATTATTGATCCATTTGCTAGCAACTCAGAAAATAGAAGCCGAAAGGCAGATCATGGAAATTACACAGCCTCTTTCTTCCTTCGACTCAGGCAAGGAAGCTATAGCTCCAACCTTGATATAAATTATGATCAAAGAGGCTGTGCTACATTCACTGTCCTTATGTAGATAGGCCAGCATAATTCCTGTTATGCAGAACTTTAATACCAGTCACACTTAAAAATGAGTTCCATAGATGAAACAAAATTATTCTTTCTTTCCCTTCTGGATGAAAGGTTGTATAAGGGGTACAGCAATCAAAACAATGGATTGGAAGCAAATTTATAAGATAAAAATTGGTAAAAACGTTCCTCTCCATGGTTTTTTTAACTGGAAAAATTCTTGGCCCTTGTAATTTTGAACTTTCAAACCATCCTTTCTCGATTAAAGCATGCTGATTCCAAGGCACTTTAACTTGAGACTTTAACTCCAATATTTTCTGTGATTGGTTTGGGAATAGTTCAGGGTTTCTCAATTCTTGTTAGTTCCCATTTTCCTTCTCCATACAGTTTCAAAATCCAGCTATGGAACTGAAATTAAATAGTAAATACAATGAGAACGATGACTTTAAATAATAATAATAATAATAAATTTCCTCTGTACTCATCACTCTTACCTTTTCCAGACTTTTGCGATGGCCCACACTGACCAGAGTCATTCCCAGTTGGATGCAGATTCTATACATCTCATTCTCTACATCTTCTGTCAATGCACTCGTAGCTTCATCTAGCACTGCAAGTTTAAATGGAAGTCCTTCAATATGGCACTACTACAATTTACAATCTTTTTCTTTTCCTTCCTAATTCTCTAATTTTAGCATGCCCAGATTACCATTCGGGTAATTGTAATGTGCTTTATGTGGGGTTGTCTTTGGAGACAACAAGAGAACTACAGCTGGTTCAAAATAGGGGAGCAACAGAATAGCATTACACAATCTATCCTGAATCACTGCATTGCCAACTGGTTGCCTTTTGGGCCCAACAGAGAATTCTAGTCATCCCTTTTAAAGTCCACCAAGTGCTGCACTGAATTATATCAGATCATGCCCAGCCAAGATACTACAAACACCTAGAGAGAGCCAGTTGAGACACATCTCATTCTGCAAAGACCACGAGGCATGAGGCAGACAATAATAATGGCCTCTTTCTGTGTAATACTTTGTCCCTGGAACTGAGAATGCCCTCTTCCCACCTTATGTTTAAGAATTAAAACTTATCATTGGAGTCAGCATTCAGCCGCTAGTTTGTTCTAGTGCCTCTTAAGTTTTTCACTTGTTTTATATTAGGGTTTTAACTATACGTACCAGTTGGATTGTTCATTGCACAGAATCCTAGATGATTGGGGTGGCTTATAAATACACTAATATACATACATACAATTTAATGTAAAACATCCAGCCTAAACATTCATACATTGGAGAATGGAGAATTCTCAACTTCAGATTGATAAAAATGAGAGTGAGGTTCATTCTCCGAGCTTGTGGGTTGGTTTCTGGATGTTTCATTACCAGGCTAGGTAACATCTTCAGCAGAGTTAGGGGATCCCCTAAACTCTGCTGAAGATGTT
>JANHFK010003027.1:10668-26032 GCA_036250565.1 Sibynophis collaris | reverse complement strand
CTATTCTCATTATCAGAAAATTTCTCCTTCCTTCTAGGCTGGATCTCTCTTTAATAAGTTTCCATCTATTATTTCTTGTTCTGCCTTTGATGCCTTAGAGAATAAGTCAAACTCTTCTTTATGACAGCCCCTCAAGAACTAGAAGATAGTTATCATGTCCCCCCTAATCCTTTCCTTCAATAGACATACCTAGCTCCCTCAACCATTCATCATAAGATTTGGCCTCCAGTCCCCTTTTCACCTTTATTGCTCTTCTTTACACACTCGACATCTTTTTTGTATTGTGACCAGAACTGGATGCAGTATTCCATGTGTGGTCTCACCAGTGCAGTGTAAAGCAGTACTATCACTTCTCATTGTCTTGGTACTACCTCTGTCTTGATGGAACCTAGGTCAGCTTTAGCCATTTTGGCAGCTACAGCACATTGCTGGCTCATACCTAAGTGGTATTCCACTAGGATACCTAGACCTCTCTCAAAATTAAGTTTATTGAGCTTGGTACCACCTATTCTGTACCCATGCATTACTTTTTTTGTGCCTAATTGCTGGACCTTACTTTTTTCACCACTGAACCGCAACTTACTACTTACCTTACTCCTTAGGGCCCAGCTTCAAGTCTGTCAAGGGCAAAGTCCTCCTGGATCTTGAGCCTCTCTTTTAAAGTGTTAGCAATTCCCTTCAGCTTGGTGATCTTAGTATAGGGGTGTCAAACTCAATTTCATTGAGGGCCCCATCAGGGTTGTGTTTGACCTGGGGTGTGTGTGGCCAGGGTGTGTGTAGCCAGCTCAACATCACTCCTGTTGGCGCCTGTGATGGCCCAAGCGCTCTGCCAGTGAAAACAGGCTCTCAAGCTCCATTTTCAGCTGCCACGGTCTCCTGTAACCCTCCGCCAGTGAAAATGGAACTTGGGAGGACGGTCCTCCTGAGCTCCGTTTTCACCAGCAGAGGGTTGCAGGAGGCCATGGCAGTCGAAAACGGAGCTCAAGAGCCTGTTTTTGCTGGAAGAAGCACTGCAGGCCAGTCCTTTGCTGTTTCCAGGTTGGCCCCGCAGGCCAGATCTAAGTACCCTGCAGGTCGGATTCAGCATAACTCACTTTTTTCAGTGCCGTTTTAAGTTTGAACAGTCACAAAATGAACTATTATAAGTTGAGAACTACCTGTACTTTTTATATGTTCTTTTAAAGTGCTTTCTCGAAGAAGAAAACAGAAGCTATGAAATCATCTTGTTCTATATTTTTATCTGTATAGTAAGGCTTAAAATATTTTGTTATAGAGATTATTTGGAATAGCAAAGTGTAGCAGATTAAGACTTGCACTTTTTGTGAAAAGTCAGGAAAATATATGTCAATACTGAGATCCTCTTTTCTCACTTTTCTAAACAGATCAGCAGTTTTTAAGATCAGCAATTTTTAAGGTCTACTGGAGGATTAAGTTATTAGAAAACGAATGGTGAAGCTCAGCTAAATACTACTACCTACTACACAAAAGGTCTATACAGTGTGCAAAGTGTACAGTAATAAAATATACCATGTGAGGGGAAGACCAGCAAAATTCAGGTTGAAAGAAAAACATTTTCAAACAAGCATTTTTGGATAAATATAATTAGGATGGTGGAACTTTGGGAGACTAGATGTGGAAAGCTGAATTTCGTACATGAGAAAGGAGACGGAACTGAATAAGACATTACAGGTTCCTTTCTACTCAGAAGAGCTTCCATGATTGATTTACAACCATTTATGCCTTTTAAAATTGATATATAAGGGAGAGAACTTGCATCTGTTCTCCATCCTCACATTAAGCTATTCCTGTCTGCCCACTTACAGGGATGTGAATAGGAAAATAGGTCCTGTGGCAAGCATGGTAAAGGACATATATTACATTGAATGTTGCCCATTGTTGAAGTGTTCAAATTAAGGGAGCCATACTATACCTTTACCATATAACTCAGTGCTACATCCTGTAAACTTTTATGAGAAAAGCCTTATAATTTGCAGTGTTTATGAAGAATGGCATTTCGGTCTCAGGTTTTCAGAATTGAACTTCCCACAAGTGCTGAATTTTGCAAGCAATGTTATATGACCCTGAGGTGGCTGAAACCACGTTGTTACCTTCTCAAATTATTGCAAAATACTGTTAGATTACTGTTAAATACTATACATAAGAAACTATCTGAGCTTGGAAAAACAAGCACAATTTTACTTCACATCCGTATCTTCAGTTTGCTGAGTTTCAGTGAAAGATTCCTCCCTGGTGAAAGAGAATACTTATTTCCTAATTTTGCATCGTGATATCCACAATGTTCTCATCTTGCAGTAATTTATTTATTTATTGGATTTATTTTTTACTTTATAAACCACTTCGTAAATTATCTAAATGCCAGTATAGAAATGCAATGTTGTCTAATCACCAGAAGAGGTCTCTTAAGTCTTGCATTATATTGGCTTTTTTTTTTTTTTGGACTTTGCAAAGCAACCAAATTGTACAATAGCTAGCTCTCATAGTCCAGGTACTGTTACATTTAGAACATAAATCTGTAAAATGTAAACACAAAAGAACTATTGTGCTGAATTATTTATGACAAATTAAAGCAAAACAGCTTGTTACTGCATTACCTCAGCCTTCCTCAGTCTACTAGATTTGGGCCCTTGAATCAGCAGTTGCAATGCTTGCTATGCATCTGGCTGGCTGGAAAGAATAAAAACTACAGGGGTGCAACACAGATTTAAAAATAAATAAATGAATTCTATCTATAAAGGACATAAGCAAATATTTGACAGATGAAAAAGAAAAACCCAGACAAAAAAGGATGAGAGGTTTTGTTGGATAGAGTACAGTGTATGAATAAGCTGCCTTTCAATCAAATATCTGTCCTTTAAAGAGCAAAAGTTACTGAAAGGCAATATTAAAATGATGAAAAGTAAACTTCAGAATGAGTATTTCTTCATTTAGAAAGCATACATTTATCTTTTAGCATTGCTGTGCTCTTCAGTGAATTTTAGCAGGATACACTGATCATATTTTCAAGCGTTAATCCTTCTGTTTAATGGCAAAGTCCGCTAAGTAGGTTCAGGTGGATTATACTAGAGCTTAATTTGGTATATGCTAGCAATGGATAAGACAATGGGATAATGTACATACTTGATTAAATTTAATTTTATAAAATGTTCAGTCCAGTGCAAAATTAAACATAGTGCAGTCTTATGACTATTTATTAGGGAATAAGGTCTAATTCAGTATTCTAACCCCCAGGATTGTTTTTGATATGCTCAAGAAGTATAGTTATGTGCCAAGACAAAACAGCATAACGGTGCCTCCCTAAGTAGTTTCATGGAGCCATGGAGGGAAAACCTGTGCAAAACATGACATTCTAATTCTTCAAACTTTTCTATATTTCAGAATGATCCAGCGCCACCAACTAATGCAGTCCATGCTCCAGAAGCTCCAGGAGGCAAGTGAATGCGTTGGGCTAGAGCAATTAATTAAGGCAGCCTTGGAATCTGAGAATACATTGTCCTCTTTTTCACTACCCAGCTATTGTGGGAGGCAGTTCCAGGAAGAGCTGGAAGTTGATCGTGTAGCAAAAAGTCTTTACCCAGAAGATGCTCCTCGTAATATGTTGCCTTTCGTTTGCAAAGGCAATGGGAACCACTTGTTTGAGGCGGCAAGTGTGTTGTTGTGGGGTAACACTAGCTTAACTCTGGAGTTACAGGTCCGCACAGTTGTGGAGATGTTGCTTCACAAGCAGTACTATTTCAATGGCATGATTGATTCTAAGGTGATGCTGCAAGCTGCTCGTTATTCTCTTTGTACAGATAAATCTCCTCAGATGACTAAGTTACCTTTGGCTACCCTAGAGGCTATCTTTGATGTTGACATTAAAGCCAGTTGCTTTCTTGGCAGCTATGTCAACATGTGGCATGTATACGCTCTGGCATCTGTACTACAATGCAACATTTATTCCATCTACCCAATGAGCAACCTTAAGATACGGCCCTACTTCAACCGACTCATCCGACCTAGAACGTGTAACTTGCAAATCTCCACACTTCACATCATGTGGTCAGGGAAGCAGATTTCTTCCCAGGTTTTCGAAGCTCAGTACTTTGTCCCTGTCATGGGTCTGGAAGAGCTGGAACCCACAGCACCCATTCCAGAACCTCAGGTTCAGCCCGTAAAGACACTGGAGTTGCTGAACAAGGATCCCCAGGTGACTTACTCTAACCTACGTGAAAGATACAGCATTACCAAAAGCACCTTCTATCGATGGAAACGCCAGTCCCGAGAGCATAGGCAGAAAGCAGCTGCCAGATTTGCAGCCAAACATTTCTTGCAATCCTGTTTTCAGGAAGGTACCACTATTCCACTTCAACACTTCCGACAGTTGTTCCCAGAAATTTCTCGCTCCACCTACTATGCCTGGAAGCACGAGATGCAAAGTGTGAACAACCGTGAGGTTTCTTCCTCTTCTGATGTTGCCTTGTCTAAGGATCCTCAAATGTACAAGCTTCCCACTAGTCCAGACGGGGCAGCAAAATCTGAAGGAGGCCAGACCTCAAAAAATTTCCCGAATCATATCAAAAATGGAACTTCCATGCAAGGAGCCAAGTCTTATCTAGAAAAATGCATTTCCATGAATAGTCTTGTGCCATATAGAAACTTTAAACGTAGCTTCCCTGGCATCTCCAGATCAACATATTATAATTGGAGAAGAAAAGCCATCAAAGGGAATCCAAATTTCAAGCCTCCCCAATCTCTTTCTGTAACCCAGAAACCGACCGGGAATCTGTATCTGTCACTAAAGTCAGGAAACCTGCCTAACGTGAAGATGGTCAATGGGCAACATCCAGGGCCCCGAATTCTCATGGGTATTAAGCAGTCTCTCTATAGTTGGCAAAAACACGCTCGTGAATTGGCCAGGAAACGTGTTTGCCAATGGAATATGCCTTTCTGTAAGTTTCGCTTACTTTATCCTAGTATTTCTTCTACAACCTATTGGTTTTGGAAGAAAAAAAGTGTCAAGGAGACCGAAAAGCATTGCCTCCCGTCAACAATGGCTTACCAAAATTTGCAACAGATTCCCGCATCTTCTGAGATTTATAGACAGGCAGAATTTAAATTCCATTCCACACACCCAAAAGAGTTTGCTCCAGTGCTTGTGGATGAGCAGATTCCTATACCCTGCAGCACTGCAATTCCAGGTTATCAAATGTCTGAAAAAGTCAACAGCAGCATGTTCGTGATGGATGTGATTGCCACAGCTCAGTTCAAAGCCCAGGCCAAGCTGTTTCTCCAGCAACGTTTTGAATCAAAGACCTTTCCAACATACAAGGAGTTCAGAGCCCACTTTCCCTTAACAGCACGCTCCACTTACTACATGTGGAAACGTGCCCTTCATGATGGACTTACTCTGGTGGATGCCTAGGGATAGTTAAGATAGGCTGTCTTATCAATGAAACATTCCACAAGCTGCTATTTTGGTATTTGTGGATTTGTTTCTTTGGCTTCCAGAGGGGTACACCCATCTTTCCCTAAGCTTAGGGAAAGATAGAAATATATTCCCAAGATAGAATATTGGGAATGAGATTTTTTTTTTGTATCGTAAAGAAATACAGTTTTTTGTTTAATTTTTTTTAAAAAAACTGACTGAATAGACTGGCAAGCTATATATGAAGATTATTCTTAAGTTTGCATTCTGCTGCTCGCCTTTTCAATGAATTTGACCTATGTTTTATTTCTTAACATGACATTCTCACTGAAAATCTTTAGGTTTGGATATATATTCTTTTCACAAGACAAGTTATTTGTTTTACTGACTCAACTGATGGATATAATATATGTTGTGGGTTCTTCCAGTATATGTAATATGTTTTGTGTAAATGCATATAAAAAGAGAGACCCATTAAAAAAATGAGAATCAAGTTGTCTCAAGTGTTGTTTTTTTTGCAAGAAAGTGGGTTAAGAACTCAGCTGTGAAAGAGAGAGTATAACTTTTCCTTGAGGGTTGAGAGGGAGCTGATACAGAGAAGAAATAAACATTACTATCTTTTTCAGAAGATATTTGAGAAAACTTTCTGTGATACAATCTAGTATGGTATAGGGCAGGGGCCCGCAGGCCGGATGCATCATGCACTGGCCATGCCCATTTCTGGTTTAGCGAAGGGGGAAAAGTTGCGATACATCGCGTGACGACAATGTGACACCACAAGTTTGACATCCCTGGTATAGGGGAATACCAGTGGACATTAGTATGACATCTTACCAGATAAGCATTTTCCTCTTGACCTACTTTTTGAGCTTGGTTTAAAATGATGGAAAAAAAGATTAACCCAGCTCACCTCAACTTGAAAAGAGAGGTACACAGATACCTCCTTCAGAGAGTTCTCCTATTCTACTCCAAAATTATCTGTGGAATCCTGCACCATCTCTGTGTAGAGTTCTTGAACACATTGGCAACACAGAAATCATTTCTGCTCCCAAAAAGTCACTTTTATTAGTTAAGACTAAGCCCCACAGTCTAATAATGAAATAACAACAACAATATATATACTATAATTTATTACTCTAAATAAAATAGATAACCCATAACTGCATCATAATAATGATTCCTCAAATGCTGATGTCCTTGATGCTCTGTGAGCGTGGTGTTTTCTTTCAGAGGGTTCATTATCAAACTATTTGACAACAGTGTTAAAAGGGAGAGACTCATTTTATATACTAGTGCCCTGTCAGTCCTGGTGGAAGTGGTCTTGGCAGGGGAATGGGACACCTTGCCACAGCCAGCTTGTTGCAGCCAATTCACCATAGCCAACTTGCCATGGTCAATTTGCCGCAGCCAACTCATGACAGCCAACTCGCCATGGGACAACTCACTCTGGGACAATTTAACAATTCTATTTAATTATTTAAAATCAATAAAAATAATTAGATTTTTTGCCGTTCACATTTCATTCTGTCCCTCCTTTTGCATTCTTTCTTTAATGATTCTATTCAAAAGTTTCTTTGATATTAATGTAACTCTTGTCCCACACCAAGTTGTCCATGGTGAGTTGTCTTGCAGTGAGTTGGCCATGGCAAATTGACTGGCAAGATAGCCATAGTGAGTTGGCCGTAGCAAGTTGGCCATGGCGAGTTGGCTGTAGCAAATTGTCATAGACCCTCTTGGTGGTTCCTAAATTAGGCTATTGTTTGGGAATTTGTACAATCTTCCATCTCTGTGCATTCAAAACCTTTGCAGCAGATATCACATATAAAAATAAAGTCTCATATTTTCTTTCAGTCTGTTTATCCATTAAACTTAAAAGGAAAACTTCTGGTTTCAACCATACATTATTTTTAAGAGTCTTCTGGATTAACAAACCCATCTAATCCCAATATTTTATTCATTGTAAGTAATAAAAATTACCCCTCATGTCGGTCACATTTCCAAAGTCTGTTTGACATTATATTATACCCCTAAATGTTTTGGTAATTTAATCATATAATATTTAATATTATCTTCCTGATTCATCATCCATAACAATTTATATACCTTAGCAATTAGTTGTTCATTACTGGTACATACATCCTTTTCGAAACCAGTTCTTTCATCTGTAAAAGTAAATTTATTTTTGTCCAATTTAAAATTTTCAAGCAATTGAGCATATGTAACCATTGACAAGTAAAACTCTCCTCCTTCAAGTTTTCCCTTGTTTTTAAGTTAGATTCTCTTTTCAACAAATGTTAATAACTCAGTGTATTGTAGATCAACCAAGTAGATTTAACTGTCATTTTTCTTCTGAAAAAGGCTTCCTATGATGACACCCATAAAGGAACTTTCGGAGACAATTTTGCTTTATATCTATCAAACTCAAGATGGCATATCTAACAAAACGACTCGTAAAATCTATATTACCCTTAATTTTAATCAAATTATAGATACTCTAAGAAGAATGTTTGAATAGGTAGCTGATAAGGTTATGTATCATTTAGATACTCTTGAAATATATCATTTCTGCATGGTAGCTATATTTGATAACTACCTATTTGCAATAAGGAAGGACATTCAATAAGTTCCTATATTGTCAAAGTCAGAATAGAAGCATGATTTTACAAACTGACAGACTCAGCAGGTGGCAATCTTGTATTGTGAAATTGAGAAATGGTAGCATATGCAGTAAATATCTACCGATTTGTTATTTCCATTCTCTACAGAAAATGCTAAGAAATAGTAAGTCAAATAACTTTCCACAGAAAAGGATAAATAGCAAGCCAAATAGTTTTTAAAAATGAGGTAAAGGAGAATATACACTAATATATTTACATTTAAGCTGCACTGCATCTGTTGCCTACAGCCAAAATCATGTTTTGGAACTGGGGTATGCACGCTGTTTAACTAAAACATGTATTTTCCTTGGTTTGCATGGCTATTGTGTGTGCCCAAGAAAAGATGCAGCTTTAAAGAGGGGCTGCTCTGATGAAGAACTTTTGGATCTAAAGTGCTGTACATTCCCAGTTTACATCACCACTATTCAACATTCACTATACTTCTCTAACTTTCAGTCCTTACTATTCTTGCTTCTTCAAAAGACATACACTAATTTTTTTTCCTTTGTCTTTCTGAGGATTTCATCAGTTCCATCCACCTTTACCTTTCCTAGTCTTCCTCCTGACCCATTCACACTGTGTTTTGTAATTCACTTCTCATTCATTCTTTATAAACTGCCTGAGCATATTTCTTCTGTACTAGACTGCCAGCCCTTTAGATAGACACTTCATAAGGACTGTTGTAACTCTATTGTTGCAGGGTATAACCTGCAATTTTGAAAGTCTATCTCCCCCTTCTTATACGAAGAATGAAAAGGGAGCAGTCTTAATTTTCTGCCTCATTCCCTCCTTTCAGGGCTAAACCACGAGGTAAGATGGGCTTAATGGCAGTTAATGGTGGTTGAAAACCCTTTTCAAGGCTAACTCCTCTGTACAAAGACTCATTCTCATATTGAAATCATATTCCTCAGCACCCATTAATTCTTTTACTACCTTAATTGTTTACCAAACAACTTCTTAAGTATCCCATTCTTGCTCTATTTAGCTTTATTTGTATGTTCTAAAATTCATCCATCCAGTTTGCTATCTTTAATATATCAAGGAACATAAATTCATTTACTTGCTCTAGTTTTCACCATTTCTGTTTGTTGAGACCAATTGACTTGGAGTTAGATACCCAGATTTTCAGATTCATACTCTTAACGTTGCATTATGCAATCTATCTTATATTTCTTGCAAATAATTTCTGCTCTCAACCAGCCAGCATGGCATCATCTGATAAAAAAACCCTGTATATTCATGTCCTCAATATACATCATGATAAGCATTCCTTATACAGGTAGTCCTTGACTTACAACCACAATTGAGCCCAACATTTCTGTTATTCAGACATTAGTTGAGTGTTGCCCCATTTTATGATCTTTCTTGCAAGTGCAGTTGATAAGTTGGTGAACGGTTGTTAAGTGAATCCAGCTTCCCATTGATTTTGCTTGACAAAAGGTTGCAAAAGGTGATCACATGACCTTGGGACACAGCAACATAAGTATGAACCAGTTGCCAAGTATCTGGATTTTGATCACATAATCATGAGGCTGCTGCAAATGTCGTAAGTGTGAAAAATGGTCATAAGTCTGTTTTTTCAATGTCATTATAATGGTCACTAAATGAACTGTCGTAACTCGGCTACCTGTATCTTAATCCATAAATACATTAAACAATTAAGTGAATGTCACGTATCTTTGTCTTAATGCCTGCTCAATATTGAACCATTTTCTAAGCATTCTGCTTATTTTCAACCATGCTTTACTTCCATTAGATACAGATTTTTTTGCATTCAGCAACCAATCTTCAAATCCGTAATCATGCAAAAAAATCCATTATGGATTTCTTAGAATAGAGATAGCTCAGGTTTTCTATACATGTTTAATACTTGCTTCTGCATGCTTTGTGAAAATCTATAATTCCACAGGAGGAATTCAACCCTGACTGCTCTTTAGAAGGCCAGATCCTGAAGATGAAACTGAAATACTTTGGCCACCTAATGAGAAGGAAGGACTCACTGGGACCTAATGCTGGGAAAGATTGAGGGCAAAAGAAGAAGGGGATGGCAGAGAATGAGGTGGCTGGATGGGGTCACTGAAGCAGTCGGCATGAGCTTAAATGGTCTCCGGGGGATGGTAGAGGACAGGAAGGCCTGGAGGAAAGTTGTCTATGGGGTCACGATGGATCGGACACAACTTCGCAACTAACAATTCCACAATTCAAGCCTAATAATTTTATAATACTGTTTCATAAGTCAAGGAGTATATTCTCTTTTTATTTTTCAATTATCCCCTAAAGAGTAAAAATATAGTCCATACGCTCTCTGACCGGTCTATAGTTGAACCAAACTTATCAAATTTTGTTCATTGACTTTTATTATACTCTTTAAATCAGAATTCTGACAAACAGTTTCTAAGACATAGTTAAATAGTTTATGCTTTCACCCTTGCTTTCTTCCCATTAATGTAGGGGAACAATAGCATTTCTATAATTAGGAACATAGTCTTCACACATATGTTAAATCACACAGCCACTCAGTTTTTAAAGATTTCTCTACTTGCCCCATCTACACCTGCAACCTTTTATTCAACATTCTTACAACTTTTATGACTTGCTTTTTGTCAACTTTTTTCTTGGACACTAACATAGTGTTTTTTAATCATGTTCTTAATGTGTTAAAAGTACATTTTCATGCAAATTCATGCAAATTCCTAGAAGCGTCTTGCCACTTTTATTTTTAATTTCATACACTCTACCAGAAGTTTCTTGTTTAGACCTCTTCACCCACTTACAGAACTGGATTTTCATTTCTACTAAAATTGCTTTGCATTTTCTTTGTCTCTTAATCTTTTGCTATTCCTTGTTCTCTTTGTTTGCATTTTTGCTGTCTTAACGCACATTTCCCCCCCTCACATACAGTCTCTTTCATAATTTAATTAAATGTGCTTTTCATACTTCACATTAAGATAACTTAATGGCACTCTGTAACGTAAGTGTTTTTAATTTGTTCCAAGCAGTTTCCAGATCCACTCCCCTCACGTCTTTTTCAATTCATTCCATTGGGAGAGCAGTTTCCTTCTAATGTTTTGCCACATGATTCATTCTTTCTCTTACTGCAGGTGTTTCTGCATTTAGCAGAACTTTTTCCGTGCAATTGTTCAGTAAATAATCACTAGTCTCATTCACTTTGGGGTTTGCAAATGGCACAGACATTTTCACTTCATTCCCTCAATTTATATATTCATGACATGTAAGTGAATATTTATTCTCCTGGAACACATTCATTGAGGATGTAGCACAAAGTTTCCTATTATTGTCAGTCACTGGAGCATAAACTGGAAGTGTCACCAACCTAGGGGTTCTTACCTTCATAAGCAGTCACAACTAACATCATGCCAGTTCATATTTCTCATATACATTTAGATCTTTCATTCATAGCACTTAATTTTCATGCATATATTAATTACCTTCACTCCACAAGATCATATAAATTAATTCAGATTTATTACATTCTTCTTAGATTCAGGCACTTTCCCCCAGTTTATTAATTATTATAATTTATTACTTTTATATTCCAATTTGCAGTGTTCCATAAGCTATAGGCTACCAACTAGCCCCATAGATATTCAATGTCTCCAGCCATTATGAGTTTTATCAATTGAGGCTTGGTTTATTATGACTAGGTAATCAGGCGTAGTTGCACCAATGTCTCATCTTTTACCTGCCAATAGTAAAGTCAATTCTGGCCAATTTTGCTAGGCTCTCTGATCTAGAAGTTACCTTATATATCAACATGCTATTGGCCACATCCCATTAACAAGGAGGTGTATGAAGTATAATGACATCATATTGCAACTTTTCTCAACCTTTTTACCCCGAAGGAGCCCTTGAAATAATTTTTAAGTCTCAGGAAATCCCTTGCACAGGAGATAGCTGTGACCAGAAATGCCTTGGCTAGTTTCATCTGGTGCCTGATGTTTCTTTTCCTAGATTAGGGGCAGTTCAGACAGCCACTGGTCACCTCACAGCTTGTCTACTGACTATGTTTTATGTGAGGTTGCCTTTGAACACCATCCAGAAACTTCAGCTGGTTCAGAATGCAGTGGCATGGGCAGTGACAGACATATCTTGGTATGCCAATGTAACACTTCTGCTTTTGAAGTTGCACTGGGTGCAACTGGTTGACAGTTTGCTTCTGGGTACAATTCAAGGTGCTGGTTGCTTGCGACATGTGGTCTGATTATTTTATTTATTTTTACTTTTATTTATTTTTATCCCACCTGTATTATTTTTTACAAATAATACAGGCGGCAAACATAACCAACACATCTACTCCTCTTATTTTCCTCACAACAACAATCCTCTGAAGTAAGTTGCCTATCTCTCATATTATTAGCCTAGTTGGATCTACCTGGCAGGTTTGGTGCACTCCAGGTTCCATCAATTAAACAAGACCGCCTATAGAGATATTGGAAGCATGGCTTCTCTGTAGCAGCTCCTGCATGTGGAATGAGGCTACACCAAAGATTTGAATGGGATCTACTTACTAATATTCCAAAGAGACCTGAAGATGTAGCTTTTTGCCCTGGGCTTTGCCCAAAAGACAGGTGTCAGACCTTTGTTTCTTTTCCTTGTTCCCATTTGGGTTTGTTTGTTTTTTCCTGCCATCTCTGTTCATTTTTTGTTGCTTTTGTTTTGTTCCTTGTATTTATTTATTTATTTGAAATCTGTAAACCATTCTGAATTTCTATGAATCAGACAGCATACTGTCTAAATTTAATAAATAATAATATTAACCAAGAGGCAGGTTGGCAGTTGAGTCAAGGTGCACAAGAGTATCCTTTATTACAAGTGCTGGCATTGCACAGCACAGAGGGCAAAGTTAAAAAAAAAAAGAGCTTGTTTAAATTAAGAACACATCCCCGTGCAACCCCTCATGAAACTCAAGTTGAGAAAGTTTATGCTAGAATGTGGCGTATTTGGATCTGAAGGGAAGCAAAGGTGCTTCAGATCAAGTATGCACAGCTCTATTCTTCCTGCTGGTTGCTTCTTTAAAAAGTGTGCCTTTTCCTAAGCTTACAGAGTAGCTTTGCAGGCTCAGGAAAAATATTTTTGACACTCAGGATGCCAAAAGAAAAAAGAAATAAAAAGGACAAACAATGGTAGCAGTGGGCTTTCCAACAATCCCTACCAGTCTTATTTTCATTTCTAGAAAACAATGTTCATAAGAAAAAGATAGTGGACACCTCAAACTTTATCTCTCTCTCTCTCTCTCTCTCTCTCTCTCTCTAGATTTCCAAATGGCTGTCAATCCTGTGTGTAGCACTTTTCACACCTGCATTCCATATCAGCAGTGATCTTTTCTATAATGAACAGGTGTTTGTGCTGTATAAACTCTGTCATGTGGTGCAATCGACATAGTTTCTCATAGCAGCTTGGTTATTGTCCTTTTGAAAAGGATTACCTATTTGTCACCCTTGCCCTAACCCAGTATATTCTTCATTATTATTGTTTTATTAGAGCTCATAGAGAGCATTCCATAAAAAAATAACCAACATCCTTCATGGGCCTGATCATGGTCCGTCTCTCATGCTACTGTCAGTCCATTAAACCTTGTATCAAATATCACATAAGTTCTGTAGGACAAAGAAAGAATCTTGCAAGATATATGGATTAGGTCTATGACATTATTTTTTTATTTAAGAGAGGAAAATATGGGACTAGTGGATGCCTTTTTTGTTGTGTTTCCTCCCCCAAGTGCTGCATCAAATGGATGTCTATTTATTCATTGTGTAAGTGGCTGTTCATCTCAAATTCGTTATGAGGGCAGCTAACAACGATTAAAAATACCATAACAATAACATAACAATAAAAATTATACATAATTGGCAGCCACAGTAAAAAAAAAAAGCAAATCAAAACAGCTATAAGTACAGGCTGTGACACACAACCAGATCTCTCGTGACAATCATGTCTTTAAGGCAGGCTTGTCAAACACGCGTAGGCCATACCCATCTTGGCTCCACAAAGCCAAAAAACGTTGCAATATGTCACGATATGTCATGATGCGATCGATCGAGTTTGACATCCCTGCTTTAAGGCCTTATGGAAGGCCAAGAAGGTGGGAGTCAATCTAATCAAACCATATAAGAAATGTGTAAGATTCATCTTAATTCTGTGACCTCCCAAAATGCTGTAACATTTAAGGAATTTTAATATTTTTGATTATGCTCTGAACTAGCTGGAATCAAGTGCTATAGAAATGTTAATAACAAAAAAAATCCTGTTTCTTCTCATCATGAAAAAAAAAGAAAAGAAAAAAACCCCTCACTTTGGGCTCCTCTGATCACTGTAAGTCTGGCATACATATAAATAAGATTTTGCTAGACATTTTTGCTTTAGTTCCTAGCTTGGTTTGAGGCCATCAGCCTGAATGACTTGGTAGCTTGAACAAAAACTGAATTTCTCAGAGGGCTGGATGTTTTTGAATGACATACAGTTTTTAAAAAAATGATTTCTGGGATAAGGATAAGACTGTTGGTAGCAGCTCAATTACTTATATTCCCAAGTGTCAACAACCCTTGAAGTCTGAGTTCCACTTCCATAAAATTTGGCAGCAGATCGAAGGAGAAGTTTACAGTTCTTAACAGGTCTTGATTTTTAGTAGTTATAGTGCTAGCAGCCTCTTGCTGATATAAGTTGGCTTGTGTAGTCTACATTCAAAAGCCTTTCCAGCCTTTTCTTCACAAGAGTAGTTGTAATCCAGAAATCTCTTCATTATATTTTAATGGTTAAAAAATATCAGTAGATCTGTGGTTGCCTGTGTCTTGAATACTCTACTTGACTGGAAAATTGTAAGAGGTATAATGTACATGATAGCTGATTGGCACAGGTTAAGGATATCTTGTAAGGCTACCAGAGACACAGTGGAGTGGGAACGCAGCAGAGGTTAGAGTCAGACAAAATGACTAAACCTGCTATTCTAAACACCACTCTTAAAACTCCAAGGAAGGCTAAAAGACATATTTCTAAGAAGGCCTATACAAAATTTTGCTGTAAGCTATGGAAATGCTTGTTCCAAAATTTAAAATGATTTTTATTAGGACTAAGACCTAGATATAAAATATATATGAAACATGTTCTTTTGAAACACATGCATTCCTTGTTCTTAAGATGCCTATTATTCTGAGGTCACGAAATTGAAATCACTTCCCCCCCCTCTAGTAGTACAGTGGTCTAAACACCCTGTTATTAACACCAGCTGCCTGCATTTACTGCAGGTTCGAATCTCACCAGGCTC
>JANHFK010003027.1:0-10568 GCA_036250565.1 Sibynophis collaris | reverse complement strand
ACATTGTAAGCCACCCTGAGTCTTCGGAGAAGGGCGGCATATAAATCAAATTAATAAATAATAATAATAAATAATAATAGTATAAATTTAATAAAGGATTTGTGGTGTTCTCTATCAAGTTAAAGCAATATTCTTGAATACATTAGTTTGTTGGAATGGCTGCTGCTTTTGACAAAACTTCAGAGTACAAAGAATTATTTATGAAAATGGGGGACATACAATGTTATTTTTCATAGCCGTATGTGCCATACCTGTTTTAGTTTTCCTAGATTTTTTCCTTAGCAACTGTACCCTTTCTCCCTTCAGCAGCGCCATGTTTGTTAGAAGTTCTATTACCTCTCTAGATACGTTGTTTTCAACATCATTTACTTACATGGCTGGAGCTGAGCTTTTCATAATTTTTGTGGAAAAGAAAAAGGCAGAAGACAAAACTTGGAGTAGGGGTACTACTTCCATGTCAAGGTAGGTGATGTTAATGGAAGAGAGGGCAAAATGCAAGTGAACTGGAAAGGCTGTGAAAAAATGAAAGGGAAGAGGGGGGGAGAGTTGACTTCAGCTCCTACCAAGCCCTGCTGCTTGCTTGGTTGCTGTCTCTGCTGGCAGCAGGTATCAAGAGAGTAATTGGAGTAATTAGCTCCCAGTGATTTCTCACAGGTGAATCCTCTGAGGGAGCAAGCTGGTAATTACTCTAGAATGATTATCCACGTCTGTGAACTTTGTGCCTGAGGCTTTTTAAGTTCATCTGTTTGCTACAGCAGCAGAACAGCTGCTATAAAATTGACATCTGGATTCCTTAGGGAAACCTCCCTCCATTTTTCCGCTGCATTTTTTATTGGTAAAAGTACAGAAGCAAAAAAATACGAGAGGTTGAATAACCTGAACTTTTTCTACCAATTGCATCCATATCAGCCTCAAACCTTTGCTTTTTAAAGTTATCCACGTGTTACTTTTCAAACACCTGAGATACAGTATATATAATTGTAAGGTTGGATGCATAAGGTTTTCTTAGGAAAATGCCTTTGCTGAACTGGCTTCCAGAATTCTTTGTCTTCCCCAGAAAGCAGATATATTGCAAGCAGTAGCTTTGCCTTTTGGGATTAACTCTTGGTACAGACTTAGGTTATCCTATAATTTATATAAGAATTGAGGTTGCTAAGGTCACAGTACTCTTTCCTTCAGTAGCGATAGTTCAACCATCTGATGCGTGTCATCAAAATAATTCTGTGTTAGGGATTTATGGGCTGATCTGTTCACTTGTCCACTAAACAAAACTTCAGCTATGTTTTGTGAGGATAGATTATTGTTACACCTCTGATAATATTTGCCAAAAAGTATGGATCCAGTTTCATGCTAAAATGGTCAACAGATAGCTTCATTGTGTGTTCAGGGAGTGGACGTACCTACACCTAAAAAGTACTGAAATTCTTCTTGCCACATTGCAGGATCATACAGTTGAGGAAGCTATGAGAGAGACAACTTTCCATGGAGTATTTTGGTCACTTCAAGCAGCTGAAATGTGTAACTCATGATACATCTATAAAGTTAGTTAATTAAGTGTCATTGAGTCAAGCTCAACTCTTGGTAACTGCTTGGACAAACACTTTTTTAACCTCCCATTCCCCTTTTAATGTGCTGTGATTGAAAAGAATGTGGTGACTGGTATAGCTAAGACTATCATTTATTCATCCTTCTGCAAATACATCTTCAATGTCATCTCTCCAAGTTTCTGGCAAACTTGGGGATTCCGCCATGCTTCAGAAATGTAGAGTTATTGCTGCTGATTCAATAGCAGTAGAACCTCTGGAGCCATTGTCACAGATTGGCTGTACCCATGTCTCCAGCTTTTTACTGGATTGTGGGTTGCACCGCCTGCATCTTCTGCTACAAGCCATATAAGTCTGAGTGCACCTGGTAGAGTTTTGTCATTAATCTTGAATTTCACTAAACTCTTGCAGTGTCTGCCTGGGTTGGCTTTCCCATCATCGCTCTTGTCATGCTGCGAATGCTATTCAAGGCGTTCAGTGGAAAAGCTACCTAATAGATCAAGAGACAGTATACTGTACATGTGAGTTTCCCAAAGGAAAATGAGGATTAAGGATGGATGGTTAGAGGTGGAAGGATTCCTATTGACAGGGAAGTCCTTCAGTGGAAACAGTAACCCCCCCCCCCCAAAAAAGGGACAACTGTATGTATAATGGAGTTGATCCTCTTCTCCATTAGAGCAGCTTGGCCTGAGTAAACAACCCTTCTCCTTTCTTTAGGCTGGCAGCTGCAGATATATAGAGCAGTATATGGCAGCCCTATAAAGCAGTAAATATCTTGGGATCTTGTGTACCCTTCATGTCAAGAAAAATCCATGCGCTGCCATCAAATTTCAGAAATGGTATAGAGGAGTTTGGGTTATTTTCCTAGCATTACCCAGCCATCACCAAAGCAACACGAAGCATGTCCTCATTGCTAGTAGTTGGACAACTTTAGATGATGCTATACATTTCTAGAGGAAAATAAACTTGGCATGCTGTTTGATTCTATAGACATTTGTTTGGGCATAACACTTGTTTTGCTAACCTGCATTTAAGAGTTAGCTACAAAGTGCTGTGTGAATCAAGTCAAAAGAGTCCTATGGGTAGCTCTCACTCATTTCATGATGTATGTTTCATTTGGATTTATGAATTAATGATGTTAGGACTTTTTTGTTGCATCTATCCCTTTAGGCTTGAGTGATAGGGAACAACACCAAAAACAAACATATATTATCTTCCATACTGTGCTTGTGAAATAACTTTCTATAATATGCTTTCCTTTATGAAAGTTGAGGTATTATAACCCTAGGTATAGTAAAAGGATTGTGCAAATCCTTAGAGCCTTACTGGGCTTAACTATTTCAAGTGCAAACTGGAAATATGAAAACATAATGGCATGTTTGCCACGTAGTCTCCCTCTCCATGGCCTGATATTCAGAGAATGTTACAAGAAACCCCATGAGGGATAATTACAGAATATCTTGGTTGAAAGCGGAGTATGTGTTTGTGTGTGCATAGAATGACCAAGCATCAAAAGATTTATTGCATATTGTCCCATGCAAGCCCACAGAATTACTTACAGCTCCTGCCAATGCTTTTCTCGTTGTTTAGGATTATTTATTTCCCTGATATATTCTGCCTCCCCCCACCCGGGTCTAATGTTTTGTATTATATAGGTTTCTTATTTAATCACTGATCACATCCTGATATGTTTAGTTTCATGACAACAGAGTACAGTAATGTCCAGACCAGAGGTGGTATTCAGCAGGTTCTGACCAGTTCTAGAGAACCGGTAGTGGAAATTTTGAGTAGTTCGGAGAACCGGTAAATACCACTTCTGCCCCGCCCCCATCTATTCTCTGCCTGCCGAGTCCCAGCTGATCGGGAAGAAATGGGGATTTTGCAGTAACCTTCCCTTGGAGTGGCGTGGAATGGAGATTTTACAGTATCCTTGACATGCCACGCCCACCAAGCTATGCTATGCCCACTAAGCCACGCCCACAGAACCAGTAGTAAAAACATTTGAATCCCACCACTGGTCCCTATGGCCTATGCTATATAATGATTTTCTCTTCTCTACTCAGGAGTAAGCACCAGTAAGTTAAATAGGTTTTACTCCCTAGGTACATAATTTTACAGTCCATTTTATACTTTTATCTAAAATAACTTTTATTTCTGTTCTGAATTTCTTGCATAATTTAGAACGGATATTTTAACATTTTCTAGTTACTATTCCCCTTCCCTTTTTTATGATTTACAATAGCTCTCAGAATGTAAGGAACACTTAGGACTGGTCTATAAAATTGTGGTTATACTGAAACTTGAACTAGGCCTAGATTGGTTTGTTCTTTTGTTTATCTTCATCCTATATGTTTTCTATTTAGAATAAACTGCTCCATAAAGTCTTAAGCTTATTTTGATTTGGGGGCTTTTTCTACTCGGAGCTGAACAAAAACAATTGTTCCTTTGGAGGAGTTTGGTAACCATAGCTGCAAGAGACACTCTGTTTTACTGCTTACTGCTGATATAATTTATTTACCTCAGCCCATTATTTAACAAAAAAGGGTAACTCTTGTATGTGTTAGGGTTTTTAACCAAATCTATTCATATGTATAAATACATACTGTAAAAGTACCTATTATAACTTAATTAGAAATACAGTATTTCTCACTATAATAGCTAGATCATAAATATGATCAAACAGATCCAGAAGATATGTTTGAACTGAGGATAGACCTCTGATTTCCCTTTAGTAATGAAATGTTATAGCCACCGCATTAATCTTCTTTTATTTGTGAGTGTTAGGGGAAGTGTCAGGTAAATTATTTGCATAACAAAGTTCAAAAGCATAAGCAAGATAAGCTTTATAGAGCTAAATATGCATTTTATTCCAGGAGCATAACTGCAACCAAGATCTAAACAGTAAAACTATTTTACAAAATGAGACACATATATTTGGGTGGACTAGCCAAACATTTGTGTGCCTGATCTGGATGGAGCTTTTATTTCTAGTTTATTTTTAGCAGTGAATAATTATGTATTTGTTCATTTAGATTTCTTGTTATTACTGTATTCTGTTAAGAAAACAAGGCTCTAAGCACTGTTTTATGACTATAATTAAACAATGTAGTCTTAGACTTCCTCTCAGTTTCTTTATTCCATTAAAATTGTCTACAGGATCTGCTCTGGAGCAGTGATGACTAAAAAGGAAATAAAACATGGCAGCTTTTGGTCTGAATAACCCTTAATTATAAAGATAACTCATGTAATTAGAAATTAATTAGCACAAAAGAATGCTTGAGCTACCTCTATTTCATGTCTGGCAAGATTTTTGTTGATATGGAGGAACATAAATCTACTTTTTAGATTTTAACTTTAATAGATGTATTAGACTTCCAAAGGAAGCAGCAAAACCATTGTGTTGATGGTATTTATTGAACAACCCACTAGATATTTTAACTTTTGACCATGTTCTACAATTGCAGTTGGCTTTAATTGGTTGTTTTCACATCCATCCTTCCATATCTTCTACTTCCACTCTTAGATCTTCTAGTCTTAGATCTCCCTTCACCTCTTTTCATGTTCTGCAGCTACCCTTGCTCATTTTTCCTTAAGGACCATTTACTAAACTTCTTTTCTACAGAAAAAAAGTATATTAAGCCTTTATTCAGAATCTTTGAACATTTGCCCTGTCAGTATTCCAACAACAACCAGAGTCTGCTTTTACTGTCTGAAACTTTCCTTCTCCAGCTGCTCAATCTGTCTGTGAGAACATAGCGGTTTAATCAATCATTGCCAAAAAAAGTCTATTGGGCCAGAGGAATAATTGGCATAAATGACAGTGACATCCGTTCACTGTTTTCTTTAAAGCATAAATGTGTTGATTATATTTCATTGGCTAACTAATTCAGAATGGAAGCTTTTAATGTCTGGTTGCCACCAAATATTTTGCTATTCGGATAGTAAATATCCATTTATGTAGGAAATCGGTTCTTTAAGTGTAGTTAAATTGCACAATGTCTTTAGATAGAAACAAGACTGATGCCCACTTTGGACACTGACTGGGTAATAATTTGATAGGCCTATGGGTTGCTTGAGGGCTCCAGTTAACATTTTTCTCTTTTTCATCCAAATTCTGCTTCTTCTAAGGTGGTCCTGTATCTTCTGTTATGATTTGAGATTCTTTCATAATATCATGAAATAACAGATACAGTTTTTCTTCTTGCCTTTTATCTAGTTGCAATTATCAACAAAACACTGTAGATTTCTATTTCACAGTAAATCAGAGCAGTGCATTATTATTCTTTGTTATATCACTCAATGGATAGTTTACACACTATCTCCCTGGCCCTATTAAGCAATGTAATCAAAAGTAGACTTTTTGTTTTGCTGCTGATGGCCAATATAGAACCACTATTTGTCTGAACTTACCTCTCAGTTCTGATTTTCAGAACTCAGCCTGCTAATTCTGTAAAATTGGATGATTTGTTTACCTTACCTTAGCTGAGTTTAAGGAGTTTCGATTTGTATTGATATTATATTGAATTTTACCTCATAGTTCCTATTATAGAGATGGAAAAAGTGCAACATAGTGTGTGTGTGTTATATGCAGCCTATGCATAGTGAATACCAGCAAGATTTAAGGAAACTTGAAAAGTGGGAAATCGTATATTTGCAGCATACGTCTCTCTCCTAGACCAGGGGTCTGCAACCTTAAACAGTGAAAGAGCCATTTGGACCAGTTTCCCACAGAAAAGAAAACATTTTCACAAAACCCTTCCCATGCCTGACTATTTCTTGAGCGGCCACAAAACTAGCATATGTAGTTGAATTAAATGTTCTGTTTTCTTCTGAAACTTTTCTTTTCCTGGATATACCCATGGTTGGCCTACCAGGGGTTGAAAAGCTTAATAAATCATTTGCTGGCGAGTGTCGCACATTGGTGGTTGTGACAGATATTTTGAGTGACAGGGAGCCACAGCATAGGGGTGAAAGAGCCACATGCGGCTCCAGAGCCGCAGTTTGCTGACCCCTGCAATAGAACAATGAAGAAGATGAAGTAGCAATAAGGGAGCAAACCCCACACTGAAGGCGTTCCCTAACAGGTGAATGAAAGCTCTGCAAGCAAACAACCAAGCTCAGAGAACACCAAGGACCCCACATTTGAAAGACACATATGCCTCTGGCCTATCAGATTAACTAGATACAAATAGTCCTCGACTTAAGACCATAATTGGGACTGGAATCTCAGTCACTGAATGAAGTCCTTGTTCAGTAAGACATCTCATGACTGCTTAGCTCAACAACTGCCATGCTGGCATTGCAGGCTATAGTTGTTATCTGGTGAGTTGTTAAGCAGACAAAGTCCCAGGTAAAGAGGAACTTGGAGCTGAAAATCCTGCTTGGATTTTTGGCAGGAAGGCTTTTCAGCCCCCGAGTAGAGAGACACTTGAGCGCGGCTTGTGCTAGGTCTCTTGAGTCCTCTCCCGCCATCACCCAAGGCACCCCATACCCCATACTCCTTACCTCTCTATCCAGTCTGATAGAGAGACGTGTGAGGCCTGCGTTGCACCTCTTCTACCTGCCTGTGGCATTCCATGCTCCTAACTGCACTGCCTATCAGTTCTCAGGCTGAAAATGCTGCTTGGTTTTTGGCAGCAGGCTCTGCGGACTGGCTGAAAGAACTGCCTGCCAAAGGATTTTGGCTCTCTGCCATACATGGAGCTGAAATTTTTGGCAGGCTGCAGGAATGGTGCTGAAATCCTTCAGCAGACAGCTCTTTCAGCCAATTCCCAGAGAAGGGACAGTAGCAGCTTGCAGCTAGCTTCCTCCTCATATGATCCTGGGGCATTTAGTAACTGCTCCTAAGAGTAAACCGGTGACCAACCATCCAGACTGTAATCAGCTGATTGTGAGTGTGTGTGTACAGACCACTTTGCAATATTCCGAAGTTCTTTATAGGTAATAAAGCATCTTTTCTAAGGCTATCATTATTTTGAAGTGTCCTTAAGCAAATGGTCATAAGTCAATGACCATCTGTATCCAGGGGTGAAATCCCACCGGTTTGCACTGGTTCGGGAGAATTGGTATGGACGATTGGTATTGGTTTGCCGAACCGGTAGCAATCATCCGGGGTGGACCCGCCCACACTTCCAGCTTGCTTGGGGCTTCCAGCTGCTAGGCCCACCCTACCCCCAACCTATATAAGTTTCCTTCACTACGTGGCCCAGTTACTCACCTCGCCAGTCACTTCGCCTACTCAGCTCACCAAAGGTAAGCAATACATGCTGCCCGCCCACCCTTTGCCTTCTGTTGGGGACTGGGGCCCAGGGGTGCCCCATTCCCCGAGTCCCCCGAGCCGCCGCTCAATCACTGCCCACCTCAACCAGATTGGGGAGTGCACCATTCCCTTACTCCGGCCTTGCCCAGGATCCACTGTCCGCTCGCTACCCACTCTCCCTTCGCTTTGGGTCAGGGGCCAAAGCCCAGGGACACACCACTCCCGGAGGCCCCGGAGCCGCTGCCTGCTCACTGCCCACCACGACCAGATCAGGGAATGCACCATTCACCGACTCTGGCCTTGCCCCAGAACTGCCGCTCGCTTGCTGCCCACTCTCCCTTCGTCACGTGGCTCATCCTAACTTCCTCCTGCAGCTGGCTGCCAGGAAGGCAAGCCAGGGCTGAGCCGTTGCTGTTGGGCTCCCCGTCAGCCCACATCTTGTCCCTCTTGTTGCGAGATGCCTGCAGCCGCAGCCTCTTTTTTTAGGTGCGCCTGGAGGCGCTTCTTTCACTGACAGATGCGACAGCTGCAGGCTTCTTGCAAATGAAAGGTACCGGATCTGCTCCCCTTCTTGAACATGCCACCGCCATTGCAGCCTGTTCCATATAGCTGGCCGCACAAGCGCTCACCAATTATTCATTCATTTGTCATTCATCAGCAGCAGGTCGGGTGTGCGCTTGGGGTGCCAGCGCATGGAACAGGGCGGCAATGGCGGCGGCTCATTCAAGAAGGGGAGCGACTCAGGTAACTTTAGCTTGCAAGAAGTCTGCAGCCACTGCATCTTTTGACGCAAGAAGCTCCTCCAGGCGCACTGAAAAAAAGAGGCTGTGGTTGCAGGCAGCTCACGAAAGGGGAAAAGGCAGAATATAAATTTAAAAAAAATCCTACCAGGTTTTGTGGGCGTGGCTTGGTAGGGGAGTCATGTGACTGAGTGGCCGTGGCAGTGAGTGACTCCAAGTTGGCCACGCCCGCTCAGTCTCAGGACCCCCCTCATGAAGCCACACCCACAGAACTGGTAGGGGGGAAAAATTAATTTCACCACTGCCTGTATCTCTTTCTGTGCTTTTGGAAATATGCAAATGAACATGAATTGCGACTTCTGAAAATTCACTAATAAAACTTGATACTTTTGCAAATTCTTCCAATTCTACCCTAATATATTTTATAGAATGCCCAAAATTTGAAAGAGTTAGGAACATGTCATCATCAAGTAAGTGTAACAGGTAACTTTCTTCTCCTGCTTTTCTCTCTTTAATTTCCTTGTGGTCATGCAATGCTATTTTTAATGTTTCTGTAACAAAATCAGATAGCAAAGGTGATAACACTTAGCAATAGCACGTAAACTTATGTACTGCTTCATGGTGCTTTATAGCACTAAGTGGTTTATAGAGTCAGAATAGAGCCTGGAAAGTCTAGGAGGTCAGGCCAGAGCACAGGACCTCCTGTTAGGGAAAGTCGAGTGAGTGTGTGGAAATGGAATGGAACAGTGAATAAGAGAGTTAAATGTGAACAACCAACAGGGAAGTCACTGAGCAAAAGCCCTGTGAGAGGAAGGGGCCCTTACCTCTGGGAGCAAGCAGAGGTCCTTCCGGACTCTCCCGAGTATGAAAACTGTAAGTGAGGGAAAAGCTTGTGACAGGAGGTGTCCATATTCACTGCGGGGAGCAGTGCAGTCCTTCCAGACCCCTTTTTAGTCTGAAAACTGCTAGGCAGGAGAATCCCTACAGGAGGTGTCCATGCTCTGATAGGGAACCAGAGTCCTCCCGGATTTCTTTTTTTGATCCAAAAACTGCTGGTGGGGCGATTGTCTCACTAGGAGACTCAGTTCGCCGGGACCTGGCAGAGCCAAATTGAATCCTTACATTGAAGGAGAAACATGGGATGCTCTAGCTCGAGGGTCGTGGTAGGCTCCCCAATGAAAGACTTGCTTGATGCCTGGGGCGAAAAGTGGCAGGAAAAAAAGAAAAAGAAGTGGGCTTTGCTCAGGGACGAGACAAAACTGGAAAATCAATTTGGCTAAATAAAGGTACTTAAAAGAAAAGGGAGAGATATATAAATAGGAATGTTGGGGGTTTTGTTTGTTTGTTTCTCTCTCTTCCTCTGTCTTCCATGCAACTACGTGGTATGTTTATTAAGATGTGTGCCTTCCCTAATTTAACTGAGATTTATGGTGGGGATGACCAGGGTGTGCATAAGCCTGAGGATTCTGTTTTCCTCTTTTTCCTCCTTGTTTTTTTGTGTGTATGTATGTCTAAGTCTTTGTGTGCCCTCAAGGTAATTGCAACTGTTAAAAGTCTCTGATCCCTAGAGATATGAATTTTAAATGGTTAGAAAAGAGTTAAAAATACTGGGGGGAAAAGAAAAAGCCTTCATTCTGTTTTATCTGGCCAGCAGAACAGAGTAAAAAGAACTTTTTTTCTTTCCTCTCTGTACTTTTAAGAAAAGCCCAAGTTTAAGAGGGAATGTTTTAAGTTCACTTACAGGAAAAGTTTCATCCTTGCATTTACTGTGCATTTAAATGATTTCATCTGTCCCTCATCCCCGCTCAGCTTTTCCACCGCTTACGATGTCCAGCTGTCTGCTGTCATTCCATTGCGAACGCCATTTCTAGTTTGCCTTCTTCTTCGCCCGATTGGCTCTGCTCTCTGGGGCTTTTTCCGTGGTAACACCCCCTTACCGCCGTTCGCAGAGTATACCACCAAGCGCCCCTTTCTTCCGACCCCTCTCCAGGGGGTCTTTGGGTCTGAATTTCCCCTCCGATCTTC